>JAUMHP010000082.1:13199579-13211290 GCA_032361065.1 Enteromius trimaculatus | reverse complement strand
TATATATATTTCAAATAAATGTGTATTTCTATTTATCAAAGCATCCTGAAAAAAATATGATGGTATTATGGTTATGTATTAAACAGCAAAACTGATTTTAAAATTTATAATAATAAGAAATGTTTCTTGAGCAGCAAATCAGAAATTTTAAATAATTTCTGAAGCATCATGTGTCACTAAAGCCTGGAGAAATGATGCTGAAAATCAGCTTTGAATCGCAGGAATAAATTACATTTTAAAATAGAAAACATATATTGCACTGTAGTACTTTAAACCATATTAATGTTTTGATAAAATAAAGAGAGACCTAAGAGCATAATAGGAAAAGTAGTACCTAACAACCCCAAACTTGAATTGTAATGTAATCTTAAATTAATTGATAAAAGTGTTAACTAATAAAGTATTTAAAAAAATAGTTGCTTCAAAAAAAAAAAGGACTATGTCTCTGTAGACATGTAGGCATGTCACTTTGATTGTCTTTCGATTGCCTCTAGACCACTCTAGATTGAACCAAACATGGTCACAGTGTGCTGCGTGACTTTGTACATGTTTCCTGGTAAAGTTAAAAATAGTACACTTTGCATAATGAATTCTGTGGTATATGGTTTACTGATGTCCACATGGATTCCTTTGTGTGTTAATGTGTTTGGATCAGGTGCGTGCGATGGATAACGGCTCCCCTCCGAGGTTCACAGATGTGTCGCTCACGGTGAATATTCTGGATGTGAACGATAACCCTCCTGTGCTGCAGAGCCCTCGTGGGTACAACGTCAGCGTCAGTGAGGTCAGAACCACAGCACCTCAAACCAGTGGTATCATCAACACAGATTCTAGGTGTTAATCATTCAGCCATCAGTGCATCAAAAGCCAGAAGAGCTTTATTGCCAAGCATGTTTGCACATATAAGGAACTTGTTTTAGTCTTTCAAGCTTCCAGTACACAGAGATATTAAAACTTAGATGTGAATAAAATAAATAACAATTTAATTTGTATTATTATTATTAAAATTTCATGTTTAGTTATAGTAAGTTTAGTTATAATAATTATGTTTATTATTATCAATGTTATAATAATTAATTATAATTAGTGGTTGGCCGTTATCACGTTATAGTGAGACTCTTATTGTACAATTAAAAAAATATTGTCGTTTATCTATTCACAAAATTGCATGCACTCTGGCTTCTCAGTTTCTTTAAAGCTATAATATATAATAATAATAATAATAATAATAATTATAATATAATATACCTATAATTTTAGAGAGAAAATAT
Source organism: Enteromius trimaculatus (assembly GCA_032361065.1). NCBI lineage: Eukaryota > Metazoa > Chordata > Actinopteri > Cypriniformes > Cyprinidae > Enteromius > Enteromius trimaculatus. The sequence continues at coordinate 13,210,019 of JAUMHP010000082.1, read as the reverse complement.
GGTCAAGATCATATTGAATTTTTCTGTCCAGTTTTTACGCTGTTTTGTTATCGACAAAGATAATTTGTGGAAATGTTTTTTTGTTTTGTTTTTTTTTTTTTACGAGATTTGCTTTTAAATTGGCCTTTTACCAATAAAATGGTGTGCATGATGACGTCATCCTTAAAAAAGTTTTAGTCTATCGCCAATAAAAAGCCCTTAAGCTGTTTCCATACATCATTTCACTTATTGCGCAATTCATATGCAAATAGTCTTAATCCATTTAAAAAAAAAAAAAAAAACCTTAGCCCATTATTAAATTATGCAGGCCTACATAAAAATAACAAGTTTAATGAGTGCATTTGTATTTTGTTGTTGTTGTTTTCCTGATTAAATTTTATTAGACTGTATTGTAAATAGGAATGTTAATTTAGGTTATTTTATTATTAACCTGACAAGAAGATGCTAGTAAATGGCAAGTAAATGAAATATGTGAATGTACACAAATAAAATAAATATTTAGAATATTTTTAATAATAGAAGTTTTAAGCAATGTCTTATTTTTAAACGAGTATAGTAAGCTGTTTCCACTTTGATAAGGGGAAAAAATCAAGTGATCCTGTCGGCGCCGCAAACAGTGTAACGCATAAAACTATATCCTAAACAAAATTAAGCCTAATAAATTTTAACTTTCAAAGTATTAAAAAGAAACATTAAATTAAGATATTTATGTTTCAGAGGTAACTCATCTTTTTACCATATATAAAATGTTAGATGCAATATTATTATGATGCTTTTGAAAGGCTAAGGTGCTTTGACGTGAGCAACACCACGAACTGTTAACGGATAGGCTAATTCTGTCATGTGACACTGCATTTATTTGCGTTAAAGCCCCTTTTCTCTACAAAAGTTGTATCTAAACAATTTATGTGACATTTGATGTATCGATTTAGAATTTATGCGATAAAGTTAAACAGAAAAATACTGTGTCAACATTTACCAAATTCTTTCGATAATTAGCATTTCCATCAGCTATATCGGTTACAAATTTTTATTTTTTACAAAAACGCCTTGGATGGGAACTTGGCTAGTATGATGAATAAATATTAATATCAACTTGTTAACTTTCATACCCCTATTGTAAGTTTTTTAAACTATGGTTGCACCGGCGCCTGCATAGATGAGGCATTAGGTGTATTGTACTGCGATAAACTTAAAAAAACACCCTTTATTTAAATATAAAGACAGAAAACCACTGTTAACAGGTTAATGTAAATGTAATTTAATTTAAAAGGGCATAATCCATGAATGAACGTTCCTAAGTGAAGTAGAGCAATGAACACTGTGTAGGGACCATGTCGATCAGAAAACTTCATGCAGGGTTTAACGGAAGACATGCAAAATATGCAGAGCATAGGTACACGAGGACTGGAATTGAGCTATTTTCTGTAAACTTAAAAAGTCCCGTGCTCACTGTGTCATCTTCTTTTTTGACACCATGTGTCAGCGTTAAGGCACAATACTGACACCTGTGAGATCAACCAGGCACTAGCGCTGGATAATTTACTTTCCATGTTAATTTTAAATATCATGGTTATCTCCAAAACCGGTATATCGTCTTAAATTAAGACAATGTTAATATTTCATGATTTGAATATCACGATTATCATCAATACAAGTATATCGCGACACCCCTAATGTATTTATATATGCATTATAAATATATACAGTACACACACACACACATTACTGCTCATTAAAAAATGTAAAAGTAAAAACTAAAGGGTTGAGTAATTTAAAATAGACAATTTAGCTCAATAATCTATAAATAATAAAAGACATCATGCGTCATTTATGAGAATGTTTTTAGAGCTCCAAAAGTGCTCTGGGATAATGAATAATCTCTGCACCCGCCAGGAAAAAAAACCTGCAGACAAGGAAAATGAAGACATGAAAGATGATAAAGGCCCTGGTAAGTCATCTGTTATCATTGTAATTATCCACTAAATGATCTCATCGTTCATTGAGTAAGCACCTGCAGAAGAGGTTTTCCAGATGAGAAGCATTTGAAATAATTCTTCCAGCCTGTCACAGGTTGCTTGCAGTAGTGTTCGTTCTAGGTTCAGTAGCATGTCATGGTCAGTAAGCTGCTCTAGGGGTCACTCCTCCATCTGTGACCCAAATCTGGCGACTGTAAAGAAAAAAGTTCATTTTAAATAACTATTTTCTCAATAGCTCCATTACCAACTCCAGAACCAGCAGCACAGGCTCCTAACCCAGAGGAGAAACCTGCAGACCCCGCCAACGGCCGGCCACCTGCTGAAGGGTAACATTGATACAGTTTTTATCTGAAAAATCATTTTGCATTTAAATATAACTAAACAAATAGGGTTGATTTTGATTTCATGTTGTCTTTAAATACGTGTTTGTGCTGTAAGTGCCAAGAGAAAGTCTTAAAGTCCTGAGTGTGACTGATAAGCCTAAATTAATCACGGCTAATCAAATAGACTCTCACTGTCTTGGACTAACGTATTAAAACAGCATGTAAGTCATCAGTGCAAACACTGTATATCAGATCCAAGACCGTGCAGCAGAGCCCTGGACGATTATGAGACCAGGAGCTAAGAGCAGATTACAAGATTTACAGTGCATTTGATATAAGAAGATCCCTGAAGCTACTTTATTATATTATATTATTTATTTACAAATAATTATTTAGAAAATAAAGAAATAAAATTGAACTTAATTATGCTCCAGTGTAATATATATTATTTTATAAAGTTGTATTTTTAAAGTAATTACAAATGTACTGGGCACTTACACTTGTAATACGCCTTCATAACCAGCAGAGGTCAGCATATAAAAGCATAATTCAGATCTACAGTTTCAGCTCTTATACAAGTTCATCGTCAAACAAATTAAACCAATGCTCACAGGTCATTTCAACTAAATTTTTTATGAACAATTAAAGCTCGTGTTTACACGGATGCGATGAATAGCCTACCATAAGCAACGTAAATGAGATGAATTAATTTATCTCATAAATTAATATTTATGAGATAAAATAATATTTCATAAATAGGTTACAGAATTTATTCATACACAATTAAAGAAAGCTCTGTCTATAGGCTCTGCCTCGGTAAGGTTTGTGTCAAACCATTCGTTAGTATGGCTGTTTGATGAAGAGAAAGATATCAAATGTAATAGAAATAATTAACTTGTAGAGGCGGAGGACTCTTGTTATGTTGTAATGTTTGTCTGACCAATCAGCGGAGAGGGGCGTTTCACTCCGCCCACGTGTAGAGATCGAACTTTCAAGTAGTTTATAGGTTTCTGTCCCTGAACGAAAAAACTAAAAATGGAGCGGAATTCTTGTTTTTTCTTTTTGTTGGAAGGAATGAAAAATTAAAAATGTTCTGCTTTTTGCCATTTTTCGTTTTTCAATATATATTAAAAAATTAATTATCCGAAGGTACACGGACCTTTATGGAACAATAATATAATAACTTATACAAAATCAAAAGCTGTACATTTTAACTTTTAAACGTTGTCCCGTAGACGTCTGTAAGTGTGTACATTATACACATTGTTTTTCACAGACTGAGACAGCCCAAAAATGTTTTCTTTAAAACAAGATTGTTTGTTATAATTAGAAATGTAATTAATTGTTTGTTTAAAGTTGATGATCAAATATCTGTATATTAAGTCGTGTATTGTTGTATTGTTATAGCGAGGAGGTTCCTTCCCCTGAGTCCCGGCCCATTGTGATAAGCAAGCATTTTGATGCTCAACTCATTGAGATTGTTCAGCATTACCGGCAACGGACAGAACAGTTTAAAGAAAAGGTTATTGATCCGTATGCCTCCTCTCCAGAGCGCAGCCCACCTGTCAGTGAGTATAAATCAATCCATGCTTTTGCAATTAATGATATATAATACAGCATTTATATAAATAATACAGACATACAGCTAAAACAATAAGTAAATATGACAGGACATTACCATATAACAAGACAGTAAGAAGTGGTTTAATAGCTAGTTTTTGTTTGTTCCAGCACCCGTCCTGAGAAAGGATGACTACTTGAAGTTGGTGGAGGAGCGGAAACGGAAAGAAGAGGAGGACAAGAAAAGAAAAGAGGAGGAGGAGAAGAAAAAGAAAGAGGAGGCAGAGAGAAAAAAGAAAGAGGAGGAAGAAAAGAAGAAGAAAGAGGAAGAGGAGAAGAAAAAAGCAGACAAGCCTGGGGAAAAGAAAGAGGACAAAAAGGAGGAGAAGAAAGATGACAAGGCAGAAAAAGAGCAGAAGTCCATCTGCCCAAAAATGCAATACACCTGTATAGATTTCCTGCTGAAGCCCATCGAGCACAGAATGGACAAAAGACTGGGCACCTCCATCGATCCCTTCACAGGTTACATTTCGAAACATGCTAACATTTGAACATGAAATCACACAATTCCCATGTTTTCACGTTTTCTTTTGGTCTTTTCTTGTGATTTTTAACAGACCGCAAGTATATTGCTTGGCTAAGCTTTGTGACCATTGCCTTTAACTATAACCTGTGGTTCATACCGGTCCGTATGGCCTTCCCATATCATGACCCAGCAGCCGTTCCTTTGTGGTTTACATTGGACATCATTGCTGACATCATCTATATCATCGACATGATTATTTTCCAGCCACGGCTGCAGTTCTGTAAAGGGGGAGACATCATTGTAAGAAAAAGTTGATTGATAGACATAGTGTTTAGACATATCTTGCTCCTCGTAAGTTCTATTAACAATTTCTTATACTATTAATGAGTACCTCAATTTTTCATAATTTTCTTACAGTATGACAGAGTTGTGATTAAAAAGAAGTATCGAGAATCTTCAAGGTTTCAGGTATTGCAGATATTTTTCATCTTTCAAATAGCGTTTTATCCCCCAACAGAAAGCCATGAAATGTTTCCTGTCCTTTCAGAATGATGTCCTATCTGTCCTGCCTTTGGACCTGTTATATTTCCCGTTTGGATTCAAGTCTGTCTTCAGGCTCAATCGTGTGATGAAGGTAATGCAGTTTTTATAAGCATCTGTATTTTGGCGATTCGTGATTGGCTATGATATGCCAACCTGATCTCATGGCAATTCGTACACATTCGTACGACCTCACTCGTACGAGTTCATACAATTTCTTCTAAATCGTATGTATTTTAATGACCTAAACCTAACCCCGCCCTTAAACCTACCTCGTTTTAGACAAATCGTACAAGTGAGGTCATACGAATTAGTGCGAATTGGTGGTGAGACTGTGCTTTTTTTATATTATGTTTTTTTATAGCTGATTATATTTTTACATTTGACTTAATTTTGATTTGTTTATGTTTTCTCCTTAAGTCCGAAGCATTTTTTGAGTTCAGTGATCGTCTTGAAGGTATCATGACCAAAGCATACATCTGGAGGTTTGTATAGTAACCAAGACTTAAAAGTTGATCTGGCTGACTGGCAAAAAAGAAAATTTATGAATTAACAACCTTTCAGTTAATGAGTTAACCCCTTCATGAATTAGAAAGCTGTTTGGCTTCATTTTGAAGACTATTCTTCCAATATGGTCCCAGAAGTTATTGTTTTAAATGTTACTGTAAATATAAATGAGGCACACATTTCTATCGATTTAAGTTCAAATTTATTTTAACCTAATTGCACTGTAATTCTTCATTCTTAATTCTACCCCAATGAAAGAAAAATTCAATTTTTTCTCATTCTAAATTTGGCTCTGGATTTAAAGTTTTTTAGTTGTGTGGGATTGTTTTTTTATTATTATTATTTATTTTTTTACTCACAATTACCAATTTCTCATTAATTTCTACCTGCAAAAATATTTTAAAGTTTGAAATTACTGGAGATATTTACATATATCTTTTACAGAAAATGTAAAGTTTGGAAAAAAAAGAAGAAGAAAAACTTTTCCCTTATATATTCAAGTTTTTATGATCAGGGAAATCCGGGTTAAAGGAATAATTCATGCAAAAATGAAAATACTGTCATCACTTACTTACCCTCAAGTAGTTCCAAATCTGTATGAATTTCTTTGTTCTGCTAAACACAAAGGAGGATATTTTGAAAAAAGTTTGTCCCAGGCTGTTTTGGGTCAACATTGACTTCCATAGCAGAAAAAAAAAATACTATGGAAGTCAATGGTGACCCAAAACAGCCTGGGACAAACTTTAAGAACCAAAGAAATTCATACAGGTCCGGAGTAAACAAATTTTCATTTTTAGATGAACTGTTCCTTTAAGGGAACAAGTTAACATATAAAATATAATACCAGTTTACATCCTGATTTTAAGTTTGAGATTATTTTAATGCTTTTTGTGTTGTTTTAATCCGACTTGCCCCTTCCTTGAAAGTTTGATGCCCACTTTGTTGGGCCAGGACCCTTGGTTGAGAACCAGTGTTATAACTCATTGTGACCATAATTCTCCATTGTTCCTTCTAAAGAGTCATTCGCACCATTGGATACCTGATGTTTATTCTCCATCTCAACGCATGTCTTTACTATGTGGCATCTGAATACCAGGGGATCGGCACAACCAAATGGGTGTACAGTGGAGAAGGCAGCGCGTATGTAGTTTCATTTACTCTTCTGATTTACTTACTTACAACATTTTTGTAAAGGTAAACTTTTGTAAACTTCTACAAAACATGAATTGAAATGCTCATGTAAAGTTATTTTTCCTCATCCATTTACAGTTTTGTAGCTAAATTGGTTTGTAGTAATGGCAGGTTTTGGGATTTTTTTGTGTGTTTTTTTTTCATATTCTCATATAGCTACCTGAGGTGTTTCTTCTATGCAGAGAAATCTCTCCTGATGATCGCAGAACTTCCTTTCCCTGACACCATGTTCGGTCAGATCTTTCAGATGACCAACTATTTTTTTGGTGCTGTATTTTTGTCCGTCTTTCTAGGCCAGGTAGAAATTTGGTCTCCAAAGCTTTTGTCTGTAAAGCTTATGCTCCTGAAGCGCTTTGTGGATTTTTGATTTTGATTTTTTTTCACTTGGTTGCTTTCTTGGCCTTGGCTTTGCTCACTGGTTCGATGTCTGCTATTTTGACACTGTAATATGTTTTTTTTTCTCTTTACATACTGAATTTGACCATTTCTTTCTCTTTCGCAGGTACTTGCGCAGTTACTATTTTGCTGTGCGGACTCTGATCAACATTGGTGGTCTGCCTGAGCCTCACACAGTCTTTGAAATCACCTTTCAGTTAACAAACTTTTTTGTTGGTGTCTTTGTCTTCTCAAGTTTGATTGGACAGGTACACAATGTAATGATGTAAACATCATGAGCTCCTCCTCTAATCCCAGGCAGCCAATCGTATCATAGTCCTCATCCAGTTCTCCTGTCAGGAACCATGTAGATTTGTTTTCCTATTGTTTAATATAGAATGTGTCACTTCTTTACTAGATATTCAGATTATATAGAATTTATAGAATTCCTTCCTTTCATTAATATAGTTATTTGTTTATTAAGCCAGTTTTGGAAAGATAATTGTTCACAAATTGCTCATGTATGCTATTTTTACATAAACTTTTTAAAAATCTTTTAATCATTTTATGATTATTTTGATGAATACTAAATCAGTTTTTTGAGAGTGAGAGGAATTAACCCACGTTCACATTTAGTGTAGAATTACACTGTATTCACACAGCGTGCACAATGCTCTGTGTTTCTGATTTCTCCCAACATGGGGTCAGGAGACTTGTCAGTCCATAAATAAGAAAACAAAGTAACTCAGTTATATTATTCTAAAATCAAAAATGTGGACTCGCATTACTTGTAATGCATTACCCCCAACACTGCTGTACATTATAAAAAAGTGATGCCTAAATTTACTTTAAATGGTAAATTTCAGTTTTTTGTGTTTTATATAAAATTTATTTAGACCAAATAGCTTACAGTTTTAGTTTTGGCCATTTATCAGTTATGGGCCATGACAGGAAAATATTTATTGATTTATCAACATTGGACAGAAATGTAAAAATGGTTAAATGAATAAATGAATGAATAAAAATAAATAAATAAAAGTAGCAATAAACTAAATATGGAATCTTTGATAAATCTCCAAAAATATTTTTTTCTTGCTTTACAATACAATATTGTATTAGTGTATGTAATCAAAAAATTTCAATATCGACTTACAGTATCACCAGTTTTTCAGTATCAGCCTGATTCATCATAATGGCACAATCATATCAGATATATATGACTGTAAATCTATGATGTTACAGATGAGAGATGTCATTGGAGCAGCGACTGCCGGCCAGACGTACTTCCGTGCATCTATGGATGCTTGTGTGGCGTACATGGTGACAAACCACATCCCCAGGATGGTTCAAACCAGAGTGCGCACCTGGTATAACTACACCTGGGACTCCCAGGGCATGCTGGGTAAAATCTAAGTTTACATTACATATAAATAAAGACTGGTAATGAATAAAAGGGTTCTGCTTGTTAAGGTTTGGTTTCTCCTCAGATGAGTCTGAGCTTCTGGAGCAGATGCCTCTGGTGATGAGAACAGCCATCGCTGTGGACATCAACCTTGCTACTTTCCAAAAGATCGACCTTTTTAAGGTGGGCTTGATTTAAGGAAGGAAACCAATTGTGACGTGTTCAGTTGCTTGATGTTTCTTTGTAAATGTTTTTCTCACAGGGTTGTGATAACCAGATGCTTGTAGACATGTTATTGAGGCTAAAGTCCATTGTGTACTTGCCTGGAGACTTTGTGTGCAAGAAGGTGAGTTATACTGCCTTTTATTTATAGACATCAAGCACAAGTCTTCACTCTCCTGCTTCTCCACAGGGTGACATTGGAAAGGAAATGTACATCATTAAAGCCGGAGAGGTGCAGGTCATCGGGGGACCGGACAATAAGATTGTGTTTGTGACTCTGAAGGCAGGCTGTGTGTTTGGAGAGATCAGGTGAGATGTCGAAATGAGTATCGACCTTTAAAGCCGCACGTCATGAATGAACTCATGTGTTTATAATGGACCTCAGTTTGCTGCAGTCTTCAGCCAATGGAGGAAACAGAAGAACCGCTAATGTAGCGGCACATGGGTTCGCCAACCTCTTCGTGCTGGATAAGAAAGACCTCAATGACATCCTGATTCACTACCCAGAGTCTCAGAAAGTGCTGGCCAGGAAGGGACGGTGAGTTCTGATGTCGGTGATGTCACGTGATTCTTTCAGTCAGAAGGTGCACCTACAGCAAGCCATGAGAAAATAAATCATTTTTCCAATAAATTATAATATCATTAAGAGCAAGACTTGAGAAGGAAAGTTTAGCAAGACATTAAGAAATCACTTAACTGTGTTAGATTTATGATTACAACAAGACAATTAACTACCAATGGGGTAAGAAAATAACTCTAATGTTATAATAATATGTTCTGATTAAGAAATTGTTTCATTTTTAGCAAACTGATGGTTCTTTTTAAAGAACCTGTTCACTGATCGATTCATTGATTCATTTGAATCGTCAGTTAGCTACTGTACAATACGTGGTCTTAACTGACCTACAATGACTAAAACTTACTACCAGTGGTAAAATCTAAAATATTGGTTAACACCGTTTCACAGGAAACTGCTGAAAGCCAAGGGTCCAGCTCCTGCTGCTAAAGCTGACGAGGAAAAGAAGAAAGGACTGGCTATGTTCGGACAAAAACCTCCCACTCCCAAACTTTTGCGTGCCTTTGCAGGAGGAGCGTTCAGCAAAAAAGGATTTCTGGACAGACTTAAGGTAAGGAATTCTCTTATATATAAAAATATACAGTACCACTTAAAATTTTGGGACCAGTACATTTTTGTTGTTGTTACTATTTTTGAAAAGAATTAATGCTTTTATTTAGCAAGTATTTATAATGCTACAAAAGACTTGATATAAAATGTTGTTTTTTTTAACTTTATATTTAACAAAGAATAGTGAGAATATGTATCATGCTTTCTTAAAAAGATATTAAAGGCACTCTTAGCTTAGCATAGATCTGCTAAATATGATTAGACCATTAGCGTCGCGCTCAAAACTGGTCAAAGGGTTTTGATATGTTTCCAATTTCAAATTGACTCTTCTTTAGTTACATTGTGCAATGATATTATGCAATATCGAATCTCTTTGGTCCATTTTGGACCATTTTCGGTCTAATCAGATTCAATGAGCTAAGCTGTAGCCAAAAGTGCTGCCGCCAGGCACGTCCTGATTTTGCTGAGTTCGACATGTTCCTGGGTTAACATATTTTGTTGACCCTAGAACAACATTTTTTCCAAAATTGTACTTTTGACCATATCTCTACACCTAAACCTACCCTACCCATGAGTAATGCCTAAAATCAGAGGAAAAGATAGATGATTGACACCAGAGGTGTGGACTCGAGTCATGTGACTTGGACTCGAGTCATGAATTTGATGACTTTAGACTCGACTTGACAAAA
>JAUMHP010000082.1:13169560-13184147 GCA_032361065.1 Enteromius trimaculatus | reverse complement strand
AGTAGTTAAATTCATTTTAATTTTAGCATTTTTTATGCACTCTTATCACTATTTTAATATTTTTATTTAAATAACAATACTGGTTAGGAATTAATTCAAATCGATAACTCGAAATATAACAATGTAAACCAATAAACCAAAATATGGTTTAATATTGTAGAAATAAAAGCTAGCTAGCCACCGACTAAACAGACAGGGATTCATTTTTCCTATTAAGTTGCCACAGCAAAAAAACCTTCAGAATCCAAGGACTTCAGTTTCATAATTCAGATATGACATGAATGCAGCATAAATTGATCATGCTTTAGGAAAACCTGCTTTGAGTTTCATCATCATTCAACATCTTCCTTTCCCTCAGTTTGTGATGCTGTTTTATGGCAAATACGCCATCCACTACTACTGATCAATGTCTACTTTCAATAAAACAGATGAATATGACTGCTGTGGGACAGCTGAATGCTTTGTGAAGCGGCAAAGCATTAAATCATTGAGACAGGCGCATGACAGAAGGTCAGGTGCAGATAAAGAAGAGAGCATGTTCATGCCTATGTTTGTTTTGGCTCGTTCGGAGGTGACAGGTTTATATATCTGAAGTAGGACGTGACTTGTTGTGGTAATTCTGCCAGTACACATTGGGCAAGCATTTCCCTGGTCGTCTGAAATGAAATGGACACAAAGGCACAGGTGAGAAGCTACAAGCCATAACATGTTTTTCACATGTTCATTAAAGGAAAACGAACACAAAGGAAGATATTTTGAAAAAACTTTGCACCAGGCTGAATTGGGTCATTATTGACTTCCATAGTAGGAAAAAGTCAATGGTGACCAAAAACAGCCTGGTTACAGACTTAAAACTCAAAATATTTTCCTTTGTGTTCGGCAGAACAAAGAACTTCATACAGATCTGGAACTACTCGAGGGTGAGTAAATTTCTTTAAGGTTTATTCACACTGCGTGTGAGATCTATAATGAAAACTATGTTAAGAGTCCACATACAGTAAACGTACGGAATATACTGGCAGATGTGTATTGAACGGAGTTAGCGCCAATCATACAGAGCTACATGTAGACTCATATTCCTGAACAAATGACTCTAATCAGATCGTTATTTTAAATATGAATCAAAACTTACAGTGTAAACAAAATGATTCAGAACAAATGACTCACAACGCATTTTTAGTGAAACAAAAACTGATATGCATGACATTTATTTATTAGTGAGACTAAAATTACAACAACTAAAATGGTTACTGATTGCTTGTTCACATCTGAAATAAAGAAATTTGTTACCTCATCTATTGATTGTGTTATGTAATACACTATTATATAGATGCTACCAAAAAAATTATATATATATATATATATATAGGTGCTGTCAAATTATTAATCACATCCAAAATAATGTTTACATAATATATGTGTGTACTGTGAATATGTATTATGTATAAAAAAAAAACACAGTAATACAGTAAATGTATCTTGAAAATATTTACATGCTTTTGCATTTATATATTTATATCCTTGTATTTTGTATTATATATAAATGTATTTAATGCTAATATATAACGTATATATTATGTATATTATATATATAATATAATATATTTATATATATAATATATAAAGCTAACACATTTCTCATAAATATATACATGCATGTGTATTTATATATACATAATAAATATACACATTACATACCCATTTATTATGTAAAGAAAAATGTTTATTTTTTTGATGAGATTAGTTGCGATTAATAATTTGACAGCACTAATATATATGAATAAATATAAATATACTTTTTCCTCAAAAGACCTAAAAGAATCATAAAATGAACTGTTAAGGAAACAAAATTGTTATGAAGATTTAAATCACTAATTGCAATCCCCGTCCTAATTTATTTACCTCCATGAACATGCATATAAAAAAACTGAAATAAACATATAGCTGTCATATATGTTTATATTAATGAAAATAAACAAACATGATGATACTCCATTATACTCCGATTAGGCTTTTTTTCTATAAAATGGCTGTAAAACAACTATAATTTGCAGCAAACAAAATAATAGAAACCCAAATAAGAAAGCACCCAGAGCTGCAAGAGAAAGGCCCCAAAAAGGAAAAGCTAAAGCAAGAGCAAGCCCCAATTAGCTGTGTCCTCAGACTGGTTTTCACTCACGTTCTGGAACTTTCTGAAGGGCACAAACTGCACAATGTCGCGTACGGCCGGTTCTCCTGTGATAGACCTCAGGCGCCCGTCATCTCCGTCCAGAATCTCCATATCAGTGAAGTCAGCTTTGCCTACGCCGACAATAATGATTGACATGGGCAACCGTGAGGCGGCGACTATGGCTCCACGTGTCTGGTCCATGTCCGTGATCACTCCGTCCGTGATGATCAGCAGGACAAAGTATTGCTGAAATGGAGAGGAGGCGGAGTCAGAAAATCAGACCATAAAGCGTCAGTGCATAAAATATCAGGATTTGTGTTGAATCTCACCGAGGCTGTGTTCTGCTGTAAAGCCTGCTGTGCGAAACGAGCCACGTGGTTAATTATGGGAGAGAAGTTCGTAGGCCCGTAAAGTTTGACCTGAGGAAGGCACATCCTGTAGGCCTCCACCACACCCTCTACACCTATGGGAAGAGAAATACAACTTCCTGTTCATGCATATTATTTCCTGACAAGTGCAGGGGGGTTGAAAACTGATATTGTAGCCTAATATACCTGCACAGAATGGATTTGCGGGATTGAAGTTGAGAGGAAACTCATGAGACACCTGGAAAAAAACAACAACCATCCTTAATTGAGGCTTCTGGGAGTTTGTCACTGTTATAACAGCGTGATTTAATTTCATTTACCTGCCATGAAGGTGGAACCTGGGCGCCAAATCCAAACGCAGGAAACATTTTGTCACTAGAAGATATGAAAGAAGGAATTAGACCTATGTTTTTTTTTATTTGATAGTATGATGAATAAATCTATTGTTGGTGTCCTTGTACCTGTCATAGTCCTGGACCACGAGGCCAACTGACCAGATGGCTGAGAGATACTCATTCACACCTTGAGGACTGATGTAATGTAAAGAATCCGGTGACCTGGGGTCACCATTTGACCCTGTGAAGTCTATGCCCACCTGGAAGAGAAGAAAGATGTGACGCACAGGGGTATGACACGAGGCTTCAACATGAAAATATAATTCATAGAGATATAATATATGCAGTATAATTAATAATAAGTATGTCTGTCTTTTATATATCATAACTAAAATAATAAATAAATATCAAATTCAAATAAATTATATTAAAATAAATTAAAATATTAAAATATATTAAAATAAAATTGTTGTTTTTTATACATTTCTTTGTAATATATATTATAAAACATTGTTCCAATAAATTAATTTAATTCATAGACATAATATATGCAAATACAATCCTAAATGATAATAATAATAATAAATAAAATTCATATTGAAATATAAAACTGTATTTATTATTGTTTTTATAATACACTGATGTAGCTTTTGAAACATGTATTATATAATATTACTACAACATGAAATTTATGTAGACATATTTTTTTTATCAACAAATATAATTCTACACAAATGTGTCTTTTTATCTATACTAAACTAAACAAACATAAAAAACATAATCAATAAAACAATTAAAACTGTATTTACTACTTAGTATGATTTCTTTTTATAAAAGAGTAGCTTTTATTTAGATTATACAATACAAATATTGCTTCAACATGAAGGAATTTATTTATGTTTTAGATACATAATATATGCAATATTATTATGATAAACATGACAGAAGAAATTGAGTCTAGAGAAGAGCATTCTGAAAAATATTAGATCATATACCTGTATAAATCATGTCTTAATTAATGTATTTAAATAAACCTTTTATAAAACAAGTTATGACAGCCACTGTGTAAATAATTATATTTCAACAATATAGTCATTCAAAAATGGAATTTTGTGCAATTTACATATTTGCATAGGATGCAAATGTTTAATGTGAATGTTGGTTATTATGGTTAAAAATGAATAATAATTAAATATAAGTATGGGCTAATAGTAGGCTAATGTAAAAGGGCTCCCTACATTTTTGTGAAAAAATAAATAAATAGATAATGACTTACAATGAAGTTTATCTGGCAGCCTCCCATGATGTAGTCCAGAAAGGTGTATTCCCTGGTAATCTGAGATAGCAAACACAATCATGTCTAGAAATGTTTGCATTGGGTTTAATATTGAATGATGAGAATGAAATCAGATGAGTGCGTTTATGTGACACAGTACCTGACAAACTTTCACACTCACGACTCCAGAGTTCTTATAATGTTTCTTCTTCTGTTTCTTTTTACTGTTTATGCACTCAAACTCAGCCTGCAGGACAAAAATCAGCTTCCTTCGTTCAGAAACAATCACGCATTCATCAGAAGTGAAGAAGTGAAATCAAAAGTGCTTTGAGGATCATCTTACCGGAGCGCTGCGGGACGCCTCTTGTAGACGCTTCATATTGGTCTCAAAAATCCCTATCAAATCATGAGATCCATCGCTGTCATAATCATAACATTCGACCTAAAAAGGGGTTGCAGCATGAAATAATGCGATATGGTCTGATCGGGAGTGAATGAGATTGAAGAGTAAAACAGAGGGGAATTTAGAGAGGTCATGCATCAAATGAAGAACCATAGCACATGTCTATGAGTCTCTTCATTCAAAAATGAGTAAGACACCACCAAAACAGCACACCAATCAAGATATCTCTAAATGAATGAATAGATGAAAGATGTCGGACGCCCTGCCATCTCCACTGCCCACATTTCATAAGGTTAGACCTGTAAAAAAAATTCTAGCAGCAGTGTGTTTTCTGAATCCTTCACTAGGACAGCGAGTCTTTCTGACAAACAGCATTGAAATACAGTAATTCACAGTATTTAGATTTTTTTTATTATTATTATGTGTTATTTACATTAACCCTGTTTTGTGTTATGCAGAAGAAAATAAAAACCTCTCTAATTTTTTCAAGTAAAATAAAACATCTAAAAACTACAGTGAATTATATAACACTTAAAATTTCAATACTTCATGACTTCCTTCTGAAATACAGTACTAATAGTATTCTGAAGCTCTGGTTAATACAGTGTGTAATGCAAAAGAAATAATGTTATATATATATATATATATTTTTTATTTTTTTTTATTATTTTTTTTTTTAAATAAAAAAAATAAATCATTACAATAAATGTAAAATAGTAAAATAAATCATTACAATAAATCATACACAATTTTAATTTGTACTCCATAACATGCTACTGAAATACATTCACTAACAGTGTTCTGACATTAATTGTTTATTGACTTACAGTAACTGTGTTTAATATGTAACACAAACTAAATAAAATATAAATAAAAACATTTGATGAAAAACATGTATTTAATTACAATGAATTATATTTAATTTAAAAATTAAGATCAATTTATTTCACATTATTATTTTAATAACATAATTAATATGTTTAGGTTATATTTTTGTTATATTTTCTATTAAATTAACTTTAGTTTCACAGTAATATTAGCACATTTGCAGGCAACTTTCATTACTAGCACATTTCAATGAGTTATCAGAACTGAACTATTTGAATTAAACTGCTTATATATATATATATATATATATATAAACTAAAATTTCCCCTTTAGCCTTATTAATTTACCTTTCATTCATTATTTGAAACTATTTGGGTATGGTTCCTTTAAAGTTCAGAATTAACTTAAAATTCACAGATAGTTTGCTGAGAACGACTCTACTAACTAAAGACTTCAACACATGAAAGGGGTTGAAATGACCTCATTCAGGAAACAACAGTTGGACAGAATAGCTCTATACTGATCTATGAAGGACAAACCAGCTACTATTCAGTGACACACACACATTTACAAATGAAACAGCCGTTCTGATGTAAAATACCTGCTCTTTTCCCGACAGTCAGTTTCCCTTTAAGATGCTTTTGCAAGAAAAATCACATAATCATGAACACTGATTGTAAGCCACCAAACACCCTCTGACTGACAAGCCAAAGCAAAGCCAGAGTTTTACAGCCTCTATAGTAAAGCCTGAACAATTACGGACAGCTTTTTACATGACACTTGTGTTAGCAACAGCAACTTTTTAACGTTATAAAATAACTTTTATAACAGCCAATGACTCTACCTTGATTGGTTTCTCCATGTCTCCTGCACAGAGAGACCGTAGAGGGACTTTAAAAGGCCTCCAGCAAGGATTCAAGTTATTCTTCACCACCTGGTATGAAAGATACTCATTAACAATAACCATTCAGATAGTTAATAATCCACATCTACACACAAACACACAACGCACCTCAGTTCTGTGAGCAAGCTGCCAGCCTGTTTCTGTCTGCCTGTAAAATTCCAGGTAGGGGTCTGATTTCCCAAAGAAATCCTGCAAGGAAACCCACATTTAGACAATGAATGCATTTTACAATTGAAAAGCGAATTCACAAACTCACATCTCATGACGTCTTACCTTATTGTCCAGTTTTCGGGCCTCCATCTCAAAATTCACAACTCTGTTGTCCTTGATTTCCTCTGCGCTGATCTGAAGTGAATACAAACATACTATTGAGCAAGGACATCTTAAATCTGTCTGGGTTTTTAAATATTTCCATTTCAAATAAACATTGTTTATCTAAATGAAAACATCTAAATGAAAAAAAACCCACTTTTTTTAACATCATAATAATAATAAATGTTTCACTAAATATGCAAATCAGCATATTAGAAATAATGATTTCTGAAAGATCACGCGACACTAAGAACTGGAGTAATGATGCAAAGAAATTCAGCTTTGCATCACAGGAATAAATAGTATTTTAAAATAAAGAGTGTAATAATATTTCTTAATATTACTGAAAATACTAATTTTACTGTATTTTTATAGCCTGGCTTCTGCGACTTTTAAAGCTCATTTAGTCTAGCAAAGCTACCTTACTACACGCCTTCTGGGAGGCGGGCCTAACCTGCGTCCATCAGATGCCTCTGTATACTACTGGACGAATCAACATCCACTCATTCCGATAAATGACCAATCCTTGTTTCTCATTGGTTCCCACTCTTTTGGGAACGGAAATGCTCTAAAACGGCAGCTTTGCCAGACTAACTTTGCTCGCAAAGTGAATGTAGGGAAGTATGGGCAGGCCCAGGCTAGTATTTTTAACCAAATGCAGTGTTGATGAGAAAAAGAGTAGGGAAAAAAAAAAGTAAAAATCTGTATTATGTATTGAAACAGTTCAACATCAGTTATATCCACAATAGTCTGATCTGTCACAACAACTTTATGGAAAAATATTATTCTCTAGCAACCAATAAGTAAATCTAATGAAACATCATGGAAATTCACCGTAATTGTTCCCTTTCCTGCAGGCTTCTTGTTCTTCAGCACCAAAGGTCTCGTCAGTTTACTACTAGAAACGATCTGTGTTGGAAAACAAAGAAATCAAACAAATCAATGTCAAAGAGGAAAAATGACTTCAAAACATGGATCTCTGGTTGCCTTACCTGACCCAACGAGCAATCGAACTCGCCCAGGAAGTCATCATCGCTCAAATCAATGGTTTTATTGTCAATATCGTAAAGGCTGAATCTGAGTTTCTGAACAACCTCAAAGTAATAATCGACCACAAACTTCTTGGCGAATTTTGGGTTTAAGCAGTTCTTAACCCTCTCAGAGCGATCGACCTATGAAACAAAACATTCAGATTCCCAGACATGCACAGGTACTCACATAGACATCTGAACTATTTGCACAACAAACAACAAGTGACCTGACCTCGAACCACTGGTTTCCTGATGTGTTCATGAGCAGGACACACAGAGGGTCAGATTTGGACCCCACATCCATGTCCAGCAGATTTTCACAGGAGACTGTTAGCTCCACTTTGGACACACACTGCGTTGCCATTGTACTGATCTGTTTACATGGAAGAGTGGCGAATGTGCCATGATTGAGAACTGAAAGTTTTGAAATAACAACATTTTGTACACCACAAACAATATGGAGGTTTCTGCATTTACGTTTGTGCTTGATAACATTGCTGCTGTGGCCTTTGAAACACTATTTAAGTAGGCCATACCGCAATATATATACATATATATACTGTACACACACACATTTGGTGTTTGTTGGCAAGTTTTTGGCTCATGGTTTGCATTTAAAGTTACACAGAGGTGTTGAGCTGAGATTAGGACTGTGCTTTCTGCAGACCAGACAAGTTCTTCCACACTGATTAAATCAATCATGTCTTTTTGAACCTTATACACGGAGGCATTATCACGTTAGGATAAAAAGACTGGATATACAATATAACTGACCACATTTCTTAGAGTTAGTTGTTAGCATCTAGACATGTACTGGTTGTAACACTGTGACAGGCTAAGTTTTAGTTTCCCACGCTACTCGTTTAATTAGCCTAACGTGCCAGAACACATTCAAACTGGCTCAGTAGCTAAAGAATCACAATGCGTTTAGTTCAGAATCAATAATGGATATATTAAGTGTTGCTTCATTTTAAATAGTTGTTTATTATGAACTAATAATGGCAGCTAGCATTCGATCTTCTCATCAGACTCTGATTTTGGTCATATCTCATTTGTACTCTATAACGTATACTGCTTTTCATTGACATTAACAAATGGAAACAACACTATTTTGCAAATATTAAGTCAGCTTGCAATAAGTTGCAACATAACTGTTCACACAGATTACTCAAGTCTTTCTAAAGCAAATTATGTTTTGTATGAAACGGGCATGGATAATATATTCAGCATATCAAGGTTTACACTGCAATTTATTAGGGCTTGTTTTATTTAGATAATGTGTGGTGTTGTATTTTCTCTACATTATATATTTTTAAACTATTTCTTGCTGCAGCTTTGTAATTATAACAGTAACATGTATTAGTTGGCATTAGCTAATGCATTAACTAAATGAGCAATATATGTAATACAGTACTTATTATTTTAATTAATTGTAGTCAAGGTTCTTTAAATAATTTTAGCCGATGCAACTTTTGTATCATAAAAAGTACTTTTTAACTGTTACTACCTAATGTGAACAAACCTGAAGTGTTTTCATTATATATCAGTTAATTTAAATGGCTAACCAGTTATACTTTGTACTATATAAATGAATCACGATAAAATAGTGTATTATCATACTTTAGGAGTGAATTATATAGTAGTGTGTGTGATTGATGGTGTTTTTGTGTAGAAGCAGGGTGTGTGTGTGCTTGAGCTGTAGGCTACAGTAATTTAAACAGAAACCTTGAGCATGAGAGGAGGTGTGTGAGGAGTCACTGTGTGGGAGGAACAGTGAAGGCTCTTGAATGGAAAACCTGACTTAATATCAGTGCTGTCATTACATGTCAGATCTCACTGATCACAGCATAACAATTTATTTTAAAAAAGACATTTAACAGGAGGTAATTAAGTGAAATGGCATGTTATTTAACAATAGAGAAGTTGGGTAGTATCAAATGGTAATAGATACCTGTACATATACTATAGTATGTACATAAAGCTACTTCCCAGAATAACTGGTACACATCCAAAGGAGAAATGGTATTACCTTGGTACTTTTTGTTGTAGTAACAGCAAATTATAAATGGTTATTACTAGCATTAAGCTATGCAGAAATATTCACTTAAATTCTTTATATTACGTAAAGAAAATATGTATAATCAAAAATAGGAAAAAGTGCTGCTATTCTCATCTATCAACAGTCTTCAGTAATAATCTACCCTAACGTCACATCCTATAAAAAGCGTTTTTTAGCATTTATGCTAAATAACTTTTTTTATGCTTAAGAACATATGGAATGCATCTTTATTTACCGTGACGTCACCATCTGCTATGACCAGTCCATGGCTATGACGTTACGCTTTACTCATACAGCTATGGAAAAACTTTTCATGCAACACCAAGGTAAGGATCTCGATTTTATGCGAATGAAAAAGTATGAATATTTTACCTTGAGTAGTACTTGGCGTCTGACTGCGCAATTAGTTTCGGTTTAGTCTGTTTTTATTTTTCCTGGTGTTTCAGTGTTCTCGATGTTGTGAAGTTTTCTATTGTAAATAACAACCAAGGCCCTAAAATCTAATGTAAAGCGTCTGTTTTGATCCGTTCTTGAAGAAGTCAGACCGTTGCCTCGCCCCTCTGACTGTATACTGCGCATGCGCAGTCCATTAGGAAACCACAGATAGTGGGAGTGTCTCTACACACCGAAACAGATTTGTATTGAGGTGTTATTGGTCACATATAGGACACAACAGACTTGCTTTGTGCCTCTTAAGTAATAGTTAGAAATCAATTTGCTAAAAAAATGCTAAGACGTTATTAGTCCATTATTATTAAAAGTGAGCATGAAATACACAGAGAACATAAAAAAATAATTTAATAATAAATTTATAATTTTATTACAAACAAATTGAGTTACAGTGATTAATAACTGCACTGTGAAACATTTCCAAACACAGATCTCTCAACATAAAAGCCACAACAAAACGCCATCTAACGGTGAGCTAGATAGATGTATTTAAACAAAGCTAAAGATGAACTGATAGTCTGAATGGAAAAGCTAAAGGACTGTGCCACTTGGAGAAAAAAAAACACCAGGTCGAATACAAGAATATATTTGTTACCAACAATGTTTCATTTTTGTTATATTTGGTGTATTTAGTTCCATCTGAACTTTGGATTAATATGCTATAAACACACACAAAAACACTTAATCTATACAGCACAAATCTGTTTATCCTATACAGTAATTATATACAGTAGCTATATTCATATAGTTTTGGAGCTGGTGTGTTTGTGAATGACTTATATAAGCAGTCGTTTTAATAAATTAAATATTTCTCTTCAAGTAGATACTGTAAATATTTGAAATATATAATCCAATTGCCAATATAAAATCTTCAAAAATGCCCAATGGCAGTGCTGGTCTACTGTTTTTCACAGAAGATATAAAACACTATAATATTATACAGTAAAACAGAATTTAAAACAGACAGCAGCAGTCTAGTGTGCCACTAAACTGAATTGGACTTTACAGTGCACATTTGCCTTAGACTGTTCAGCTCTTCTGTCATTTTCTGCTTCTGGTTTTCAATGATGGCGATGCGCATCTCTAAGCTCCGCACATAGTCCCTCTTCCTGCTTCTGTACTCTTTGGCCGCCGTCCTGCAAATGCACAAGCAACACGGGCAACACACCACATTGACTGGCTCTGGAGCACTCGGACTCCAGCATACACACAAGCACATGTCACCACCATGACACAACCATGCAGCTATCACCTTATTATTACGAGCGGTGGCTAGACATTACGTGAAAAGCGCGTTTGCTCTGTAAACGGTATAGTCTTTCGTGTTTTGGTTGGACTTGTTAGTCGGTTTTGTGACAGTATAAGTCTTTAAGAGCCTTGAGTTCCTCAATAAGTGTCTTGTTTTGTTTTTCAAGCACAGCTACTCGGTTCTCGAGACATTTGACATATTCTTTCTTCTTCCGCCGACATTCCCGGGCAGCTTCCCTGGAAGTAACAACAGAGAAGCTCTGTAAGCATTAATAATGTAAATCTTACATTTTGTTTACAGCTCCCACTTCATGCAAGTCAGAATTGCAAAGCATCGTAGTGGCAAGCTTGTAAAAGCAAGTCCAGTTGTCCAAGTGTTTTTTAGTTGCGTGTAGAATGCGAATGAATCCACAAATTTGGTTTTTCCATTCTAAGCATCGTGAAACAAAGAAAGCTTTTAGCAAATGCTCCACACATTGAGACACCATCAAGCATGATGCAGTGACACGCTACAAGCTAAGAATTAAAGCCTTTGACCTCATTATAAGTTGAAAGCAGATGAAAAAATGCAACTGAAAAACATGCAAGGCCTTAGGTGCAGAAAGATGGACCAAGATGAACTGCAATGAGCTGCTATAATGATTTCATGCTCTTGGACTACAGAATGCTGTGGTAATTTTAGAATGGGAAAGGGCAGCTGGGCATTACCTGTTTTTTATCAGTCGGAGTTCCCTCTTACGTGATGCTTCCTCAGTCAGATGTTGAGGGCTTGGCAGAGAGCCGGGTGAGTCCATTGCCTGGGAAAGGCCAGATGCAGAAGAGGAAATCTGATATGCAGACATACCTCCAGTGGTGGCTGCAAAAACACACCAACACATTAGTTAACAGAGCAACAGTAGCCAGTATGATAAGACATTATTTTATACAACATTTACTGCATAGTCCATATTTTGTGTTTTCTACTGGTCTGGTCAGGTCAGAAGTTCAGATTTGTTTATGTTCAAAATGTTTTCATTGGCCTTTCCACAAAAGAATTTTAATGATATTTATAATTATTGATAAATTGCAACAGTTTTTTTTACAAAACTTTTACAAAACAAGTAGTGCAATCCTCTCTCACAATGATCCCAGGTAAGCCCCACATCTACAATATTGAACCAGGAGAGTGTGATATTATAATTATTGTTATTGCTGTTTTGAGTGTTACAGCTATGCTATGATAGAACAACAATACATTTCACAAAAGGAAGTGTCCAAAAGCTTTCTGCTGCCAAAATATTGAGTAAGTGAGTAAAGAAAGAAAGACAGAAAGTAGAGTTAACATTATACTACGACAAGGACTAATTATTTTTCAGGACATTTACTGAAAGCTGTTCTCCTGTTTCCCATAACACCCACTACAAAATTCCAGATTTACGAGAATAAGTGAAAACACTGGTAGTTTCCAATAAACATGTCATGTCATGAGAAGAGTGACATCAGACTATTGCTGAAACTAACATTTATCCTATTATAATATTTTCATTTTCTAAATTGAAGGACTAGGTGTTTTAGACTTGTCCCAGCTTGTAAACCATATTTCTGAAAAATTATATTCTGAAATGTGTTGGCTAATTTGTTAAAATTCCATCACATAACACGATAACACACTTCACAAGTAAAGTAGTGGTGACATTTAGACGTCATTGTGGTTGTGAGTGAGAAAACATAATCAGTGTGGTTAATCTAACATGACATTGATATATTGACTCAAATTTAAACTAAGAATGTATCCTAATACATAAATATAAAAGAAATAGAAATTTACACAGATTGCAAAAGATTATACTGACATAGAGTTCATTCTTAAGTCTGATGTCATGAGTCCATGAATATCAACTACTAAACAGGCCTAAAGATCAATTGAATCAAATGTCTGCAAGGACCAAAGACGGTGAATTAATACCCACTGGAGATCAGCGAAAACACTGTCCTCTAAATACAGTATGTCACTGTGGTAGATTATACACAGATATACTCGTAGTGTGGTTGTAAACTGGACTGCACAACAATAATATTGATTCAATTTCCCCCAGTAGCAACAAACTATGTGGTCACAGTTACAAAACTTTTTTTTTAATCTTTGTTTATTGAAACAAGTTAAATAATTTTACAAAGCTCCATGAAAAAAATGCACAGCAACATTTCTTTTCATATGTCTGATTCTCTTTCTCTTAGTCTCCGTGGAGACTGCAGCGTATTAAAAGAGATGATTAATCTGGTAGTGTTGCTCGCGCAAAAGGAGCTGCCTGTAATCACAGCATGACTCTGAACTGACGTCAATGTACATCTTATTTGCCGTTCAGCATTTACATTTCCATGCTGGTGTCCAATTCCAGGAAACAACATGACGTCAGCTGCACTGTGAGTGGGCAGTGCATTCACGCGCTTCAGAGAGAGAGAGAGAGAGAGAGAGCGAACGAGCGGCAGAAGTGCTGAAAGAAACAAGTGAGAGCGACAGAGGAACTCAACAGGAAGCAAAAAATGTGAACATTTCATTCTTTCAGCCTGTTGCATGCTGCAGAGATGATTCATCGCAAGAGTATAACGAGAGAGCAGTTCACTACAAATCGTATATCTTTTTCTCAGTAAAATCCCTGTGTCTCTACCAAAACTTAAAAGTTTTGTTTGAGCATTTAAAACGCTGTTTGTCCATTCACTTCATTTCAACAACTGAGATTTAAAATGTATCTTTAAAACAAATTCCCAATGTTAAACATGCTGAAGACCACATAAGAACCACAGACGTACCTGATTCTGTCTCATCTCCAGTCACAGCCATGTATAGTGAGCTGAAAGCTTGTCTTTCTCTCTCTGCTGTCAGCATGCAATGCTGCCCAAACCACAAGCTAAGTGTGCAGTCACTGTCAGGGCCATTGACATCACTATGACATCATTAGCCTCCTGATGTCAGTAATGCAGTGGCTAGCGGAGCCAGCCCTCCCTCTCCCCGCCCCCCTCTGCCGTCATTCACACATCAGACAGAGAGCCAGACCAAAGCAGGCTACAGAAGGCAGTTTTTATGCTTAAAACCAGTCTAAGTAAAGGACTGTCCTTAGCTTTTCTTTTCAATTATGATTTCAACAAAAAGAAAATGTATCATGCAATAATGCCATGTGATATTGTTTTTGGAGTTTATAAACAAATGAGCTTCCAGGTAGGCT
>JAUMHP010000082.1:13123592-13148174 GCA_032361065.1 Enteromius trimaculatus | reverse complement strand
TATATATGTAGGCTATGTGTAAAATGTTGCATTTTATTTCTAGTTTAGTTTAAATTCTTACTGAAGTAATACAGGAAAAATAGAAAACAATTTGTATTATTATTATTATTATTATTATTTATCTGTTTTATTATGGTTTGTAATAGGTAAGACTATTAAAATTATAATGAAACTTTTTGTTAATGTACTATTATACAGTGGGCCTTTTTTATGTTCAAATTATATGTGTGTGCGCTGTCAAACTATTAATCGTAATGTTTGCATAATATATGTATTGTACTGTGTATATATTTTTATATATAGACCCACATATAGTATATATATTACATGTATATAGATTTATATATTTTATATTATATATAAATATATATATTTTTAAATATATACATAGCCTACATGTGTTTGTATACACATAATGAATATATACAGTTTACACATGTAAACAAAAACTTATTTTTGATGTGATTAATAATCATAAATAGTGTATGAGATTTTTAAAAATTATTTAATAATAACAATAGCAATTATTTTTTATGAACATGTTATTTGGTAAGTGATCATGTTATTAAAAATATTTTTATTTAAAAAAAAAAAAAGAAAATACATATAAATTGTAATAAACATTTTTTAAATGTAAATTACTTACAGCAACAACTAATATAGTGGTGGTAATGGCTCTTTTTTTTTGTGATAGCCAATAATAACATTTACTTGCTTACTTTGCAAACTGGTGAACATTGGCCATCATGTGCTTCATTCTTTCATTCTCGGCTCAGTACAGGAAGCTTGTCATAAACCACATGTAGTTTCCCTCTAGGTGCAGAGAACTGAGTGTTAAGCTGTGTGTGGCTTGTCAGTGTCTGTGTTTCTTCACTTCACACTGTGAGCATCTGCAGGATCTGATCAGACGTCTGAAGACATGATATGGCGTGGTTGGCTTTCCTTCTTATCTCCTGCCTCCAGACGTTCTACGCAACATGTCAGACGAATGAACAAGGTAGAGTATTTTTGATGTATTTTCTTTATGATCTTTGTTATTATAATCTTTAAGGAAGTGGCCTGGCCACATGATTACTAGTGCAGACAAACCGGTTCAGCAGGAATTTTTCATGTGTGAAATGAGTTCACTTTGAGTCTGTTGAATGTGGATTGGTATAAACTCTATATCTACATGTTTTGTTTCTGTACAGCTTCTCTGAAGTTTGTTGGGATTGGAGACTGGGGTGGACTTCCTATATACCCCTATTACACACCGCATGAGTTTGACACGGCCAATGAACTGGGCAGAATCGCTGAGAGCTCAGGGCTGGACTTTGTCCTCAGTCTTGGAGATAATTTCTACTTCAGCGGGGTCAGAGACGTAGATGACACCCGCTTCAAGGTGAACGCCAAGTTAAGTCAGTTGTGTGATTCACGTCTTCCTGAATTTCTGCTTGTGAAATTTGCACTAATGGTTTTGAGGGGTCATGCGAAATGTTGGTTTCTGAAGGTAATGTGGATAACTGGCAGTACAGCTTCAAAGTTTGATGATGTAACTGGGATCAGACAGGTTAAAGAGCAGACGGTGATAGTGTGCAGGGTACTTCAGCTCAGTGAACTATATTTACATGCTCTGCTCACCTGATATAGTCAGATTGACAGATGAATTGGTCCCTCTAGTGGCAATAGAGCAGAATACAGTAACCCTAATGAACTAAAATAAAAACTTAATGATAAATTAAATTAAAATAAAAGTTTATTTTATGGTATTTTTATATAGTTTATCATTTATAGTGAACACAAGTAGCCAAGGATCCTCATCACCATATTTGATAAATATGATAATTGTTAAAAAAACATTTATAAGATTAAAAGGACCAGGGTACAGTGTTTTATTTTATGGTATTGTTATATGGTTTGTATGTTGTGAACGCAAGTAAAACCAAGCATGGATCCTCATCACCATATCTGATAACTGTTATATGATATAATGATAACTGTTATTAAAAGACTAAATAAATTAAATTAAATTAAATTAAATTAAATTAAAAGAATCAGGGTACAATATTTTATTTTATGGTATTTTAAATGGTTCCTGTTGCATAAACACAAATAAAACCACATTTATATTATATTGTATGTATGTTTATTATTATTTAATAAAGTTATAATTATTATAAAGATTTAATATTTTAAAAAAGTTGTAATGACATGAAGTACTTCTATTAATATTTTACTAATATATTATATATAATGTAATATGTAAAATATTAATTAAAATCTAATAAGAATTTCTAATATAGTATATATATAAAATGTCTAAATCATTATAATTCCTTAATTCACACACACACACACACACGCATATATATATATATATATATATATACTTTTTTTAATGATGTTCTGAAGTTGTAATGCAACTCTCTTCTTCAGTCTACCTATGAGAGTGTGTTCTCTCACCCCGCATTGATGGCCGTGCCGTGGTATCTGGTAGCAGGAAATCACGATCACCGTGGAAACATATCAGCCCAGATCGCCTACTCAAACAGATCCGAAAGATGGTGAGTGAGGTCAAAGGTCGAGCTTAAACAATGTAAACATGGACATTCATTCATGTGCTGTGCTGCTATAAATGTTTGGCAGGATGTACCCTGACCTCTACTACGAGCTGAACTTCAAGATTCCTCACAGCAACACTTCCCTCACGGTGCTGATGATTGACACGGTGGTTCTGTGCGGGAACACGTATGACGGCCTTGACCCTGTAGGTCCGGAGAACTACGCTGCTGCTAAACAACATCTGAAATGGATTGAGCAGAAACTTCAAACCACCAAGTGAGTGATTAGTACAACCGTCGTTACATAAAAGCCAAATGCGAACGGTCTGCCCCAAATCTAAGAGAAGAACAGACAACATTTCATTTTACTGGGCAAATATTAGTCCTGTGCCGGGAATTTTAGTCCATGTTTTAAAGGCCCTGACCTGCCACACTCCTTCCACTCCTCCATTGTCAGATTCTTTCACTTATTTCAGCTCAGATCCACAATTACAGCCGCCTAAATCCCAGATATGGGCTGGAAAACACTCCAGGCATTTCATAATAAAAATACCTCCAGCTCTTAAAGAGATAGTTCACTCAAAAATGAAATCTGTCATTGTTTACTCAACCTTATGCCGTCGCAGTCGTACAGTAAATGCTGCTTTTTTTCTGAGCAGCACAAAGAAGAAATTGATCAAATTATCAATTTCACATGCTGTTGTGCAAATGGAGTAGACAACAGGTGGAAATTATAGACAGTTAGCAATAGACACCCCCAATAAAGGAAAGGTTCTGCAGGTGGTGACCACAGACCACTTCTCAGTTCCTGTGCTTTCTGGCTGTTTTGGTCACTTTTGAATGCTGGCGGTGCTTTCACTCTAGTGTTAGCATGAGACGGAGACTACAACTCACACAAGTGGCTCAGGTAGTGCAACACCGTGCAGGACGTTTGCCATTTGCCAGAGGACACAGAGATTGGCAAATTCACCACAGGCACCCTGTGCTCTTCACAGATGAAAGCAGGTTCACACTGAGCACATACTGTATGACAGAGTCTGGAGACGCCGTGGAGAACATTCTGTTGCCTGCAACTTCCTCCAGCATGACCTGTTTGGCAGTGGGTCAGTAATGGTGTGGGGTGGCATTTCTTTAGAGGGCAGCACAGCCCTTCATGTGCTCGCCAGAGGTAACCTGAGACCCCTTGTGAGACTATATGCCGGTGCGGTTGGCCTTGGGTTCCTCCTAATGGAAGACAATGCGAGACCTCATGTGGCTGGAGTGTGTCCGCAGTTCCTGCAAGACGAAGGCATTGATGCTATGGACTGGGCCACCCATTCCCCAGACCTGAATCTAATTGAGCACATCTGGGACATCATGTCTCGCTCCATCCACCAACGCCACGTTGCACCACAGACTGCCCAGGAGATGGCGGACGCTTTAGTCCAGGTCTGGGAGGAGATCCCTCAGGAGATCATCCTCCACCTCATCAGGAGCATGCCCAGGCGTTGTAGGGAGGTCATACAGGCACACACACTACTGAGCCTCATTTTGACTTGTTTTAAGGACATTACATCAAAGTTGGAAAATCGTGCTTAAATATGGGTATCAAATATGATACATCAGGCTGTTTATTCATTTCTGATCATAAAAGGATTTAAATTATATTAAGACATTTTACTGAAAGATATTGTGTGGCAATTAATATTTATGTGTATTTTACGCAAATAATCTGCTATACGGTTATAAAGATCTCTGATTTACATTACAAGCTATGAGAGAATCCTTTTACCGTTTGACCATATAAAAAACGGTATCTGCTCTAAATGGCATATTTTGCTCCATTTGGGCCTCTGAACAAAGTACTATATGAGTCATAAAAGCCTGGTGTGTCAACATAATACAAAACATACAACACTTTTCAGTAAACTGTCAATGAACTATGTCAGACGGGGTTAAAGAATCTTCACACAGCAGTTTAAGTTAGAAGAAAAAAAAGGAAAATTATTTTTGCCCAGCTTTATTGTTTTTTTGTTAAACGATTTTGTAAAAAGGACGACGGTTTTGTGTTTAATGTACAAACTGCTAATAGGCTCAAACAGCACATGCCCTCACATGCACTGAGGAAACTACAGTAAAAATACCACTGAGAATAACTCACAGCTGTTTTCCACAACAGAAGTGAAACAAAGTTTATATTCATTCATTTATTCTAAACACATCTGTTGGTCCTCAGGTCAGATTTTGTCATTGTGGCCGGTCATTATCCAGTCTGGTCCATTGGGCATCATGGTCCGACCAAGTGTTTGATATCAGAACTCAGACCTCTTCTGAAGAAGTACAGCGTCTCTTTATATCTGTGTGGTCATGACCACAGTCTACAGGTGGGTATCTTCAACAGCATATTATCACATAATAGAAATCAAGCAGCACTGTAATGTGCAGATATTAATTGATGTACTAGAGTTATGTGGATTCCGACTAATTAACTAATTAAACTTATCTACGTATAGCTATTCATTTTAGGGGGATTATTACTTTAATTCTTAATAGTGTCTTTTTTGGGAAAACATCAGCATCATGCAATTGAACTATAACCTTTGGTTTCTTTTTCTTCAGTTTATCAGAGAAGACGACGGAAGTTCATACGTTGTCAGCGGAACTGGAGTAAATGCGGAAATTTACACTGACCACAAAAGCAGCTTCCCGTCGTCTTGGCAGCTATTCTCCAACGCAGTCAATCAGACAACGGGAGCGTTTGTGTACTTTGAAGTCAACACAAGTCAGATGTTGATAAATTACATCCAGGAAGACGGGAAGTGTGTGTACCAGACATCCGTCCCAAAACGCAACTTTTGACGTCGTTATAACATTTGCCCCAGTCTGCTCTCAAAGAAGACAACAGATACTTTGCCAAAAGTTCTTTCTAATTGCACTAACAATTCATTGTATATTTGTATGTACATTTCTGTTTAGATTGCTATGTACCAAATAAAATAAATTTATTACTGTGATTATTGGAAAAATACAGTGCACTGCTCTTAGACTTTGTAAAATAAATATTTATAAAATATATTTTATTTAAGTTGCAAATGTGAGTTTGCAGTCAGATTCAAAAGAACAAGTACAGTACTATATATATATATATATATATATATATATATATTATATATGTTTGTATTTATTTAATGAAATGGTTCACATTTACTGGAATTCTGCTAATTTACGTGTGGGGGCGCCATTGAGCTATTTACCTAATTGTTAGAACTCTAAATGAGTTTGACTTTGAATACGAGTTTGACGAATTAACATAAAACATATCCATTTAAGTTAGAAAATATAGTGACATAAATCTGCATGCTGATCAGTCCAGATTCCGTATATAACAGTTTTATTAAAAAATAAAATCCACATCAGTACCATTCCTATTGTATTCATAGGTTTGTAGAGTTTACATTATTTTATGATTGCTGGTTAGCTTTGTACACTTGCAATGTGCCAAAATGATTTCCATTCACAAATACAAATACAGTTTACCATATTAATAGCTAAAAAAATAAATTAGTATTTTTCCATTTCATAAAATGTGCTGATTTCGGTTCTCCCAAGCGCGTACAATAAAAACCCATCATAAACCATACAGTATTTCCATTCGTTATAAAAAGTAGATGCAATTGAGCAGTGCTTATAAAAATGTTCATACAGTACAGTTCAGTGCCAGACTAAAGAACCCACCACCCGACAGCATAAAGGCCTTGTCCCGCTAAATAATATGTCTAACATATCTACATTTTGAGGTTTCACAGAAACACAATTTCCAAGTTTTCTACTAGAAGGGGACGCCATCCTCCCTAAGAGAAAGTCCAATTTAGATCTACCATCAACACTCCTCACACACCGTTCAGTGGTAATCCCTCTTTTCCTGTGTTGTTGGCTCTCCTTCTTCTTCTGCAGCACACAATGACAGTAATGATTGCTGCAATCACCAAAATGATTAAAAGAATGGCTCCGGCGATGACACCCACGCTGTACTCTGCAAAAACATTACATCATCATCTTTAAGGTCACTTAACACTTGATTAAATTTGATGGACACCGCAGGAATGTTGCTGCTCTATTGGTCCCTAGGCACCGGGATGATTCATTTACAATCCACCCAGCAGATACATTTATATCAATTATGAGTTGCATTAAATGTCTCTGTGAATCACGCATTCATAGAGTCCATATAAATCTCTGATATGATACTATATCAGCTCTTCATACAGGGATGCGTTACAGCCGGTGCAGTCCAGATCAGGGGGAGAGTGTCTATTTTGGGAAAGTGATACACTCCCTATCAGACCAAACTCCCAGCGTTTGCAGTTCCTGCATGGGATTGTTGTGCTGAAAATCCCTGACAGGCCATGTTTTATTGTAAAAAGCGAAAGCATTACCTTCAAATATAGATGTGTCGTCGTCTGGTGAGCACTGGTAGCTGCTGATCTCTCCGTGTTGTTTGTCTTGAGATCGGAAGGGTAGGTAAGCCTGAACGTAAAAGCAGTAGCTCACTCCTTGATCCAAGTCCGTCAGCTCAATAATGCTGCTTTTACTGATCTTCTCTTTCTGAAGAGGCAAACAAATAACGTATGTTTAATATATAAATGTTTCAAAATGTTTTTCTTGTTGCTTATTCTCACCCTGTCTGCATTTATTAATGCATTTACTAACAGTAATATTTTGAAGTGTAATTTATTCCTGTGACGCAAAGCATTTTAATAATGCACAAGAGAAATAAATATTTTGTAACATTAGAACTGTCTTTACAGTGTGTTTTGATCAATTTAATGCGTCACTGCAGAAAAAAGTATATATTTATTTTAGAAATCATTTTAAAAGTCTTCTGAATATAGACTTATAAGTTAAAAAAATGACTTTGTGATAGAAAAAAAGCGACAACAACTGATTACACATTTATTTTTTAGTTAAAAAAAAAAGGTTTTGGTCAGGAAATGGCTAATAAATTTCAGTAACACATTGAATTCAACGTCTACATTTAAAGTAGGAAGACTGAAATATCATTTTCTTGTAAAACATACCTCACTAATCTTTGTTTTATTAGCAACTTGTTTTATACTATAAGTGATCATATTACTTTACAGACAGCACTAACCCTTCCTGTGCTCTTGGCTTTCCTGTAGGTAACCTTATACTGCAGGTTTTCTCCGAAAACATCCCGAATATTCATTCTGTCTTTATCCTCATCAAAGAGAGCCGTGGGGATGTCCTTTACGTGCAGAGTCATTTTCCTTTTGTCGCTGCTTACTTCTATTTCAAAATCTGGCCGGCCAATGGCAGCTGAAAGACAACCAAAGCAGAAGATCTTCATAATGGCTCATTATATTTCCGTCATTAAATAAAGGTGGCTGTGAAAGATACTGACTGTCGTAGTAAGGGGAGAATTTCTCCGAACTGACATGAGGAAACTCAACCAGATCGGAGGAGACGCCCCGCATGGGTTCAGACAGGATGTCAGCGCTGTAATAGGCCTGCAGGTTTTTGAGCTCCGCAGTCAGGTCGCATTCAGTTTCCATCGTCCTGATACAGTGCGGCGTCCTTCGTCTGTCCTGGCCGACTCTACAAGTCAATTACACAGACGTTTAGATAGTAAAGAAAACATTTGGAGATAATAAATTACATTACATGAGTAAAAAGTGACAGGTTGGTACCTGCTGTAACAAGTCATGGGTGTGGAACTATGCAGAAGTTGCTAAATCTGCCTTGTGTAAGCGATTAATACGGGCTTTTTGTTCATATAAGTTTTTTCTGGATTAAATATTAATAAAAAAAAAAAAATCTAAACCTTCTAAAATCTAAGTCAAATCAAAGTTAATTAACCTGCAGGGATAAAAGCAATGCACTTTTAATTAAACTACTATTGGAAATAGACAGAAAATTAGTAGAGAAGTAAAAAAAAAAATAGAAACAAAACACATAATACACTTTTATTGCCCATTAACTATGCACCTTTATCGGTTTATGACCCTTTTTAGATTACACAGTGAGAAGCCTTTTGATATAATCAATGAATTATGACTTGATTGGACATGAGTCAAAATAATATTAGATAAAGGCCAAGTCAAACTGAGTTTTTTATAAACCTGCAAGGAGGAACTGTGGCAGATTTAGACCTTTTTTTACTATAATTGAAGCAACATCTTTTAAAGTGTTGTAATGAATGTTGAAATTGAACCTGAACGGGTTCATTTCCTAACTCCAGCACATTTTTCATAACTCTAATACAGCGTTCAATGCAGACGATGAAGGTACTGATGCACAAGCCCACTACTACATAACTGTAATATAATATTAAAAAAAATGACGACTTACTCTGAAAATTCAACAGTGTAGGAATAATTCGTTGGTTTTGGGCTCCATGTTAATATGGATTTAAAGTTGATAGAGGACCAGGTTACGTTCTGTGCTTTTGGAAAGTTTTCTGTGAAACAGAAAGGCAAATGAATCAATGAGAACGATACAACAAATGGTTTCAAATAACTGGTTAACACACCGAATAACACGCATTCAATCGTTACCTCACAGGTACGTGACTCACCTGAGGCGCAAGACCTCATGAAAAATAAAACCAGGGTCACTTCAAGCAGGCGAAACTTCATTTGTTTGTAACTTTCCATATTGTCCCAAGGCGAAAATACTAATACAATTACAGTACGAAGACCAGGAAAATTCCTTCTTTCAGGTAGGATAAAAATGAAGGTGAAACCTTGTCCCAAGTGGCTTATGAAGTCCTCCTTGTTTTCTGTCTGAGCGCAGAAATCCCAAACAGATTCTAGTAGGCTGGTGATTGCAGCGACACTAATGAAGCCCCGCCCTACAAGGACAAGTGGTCTGCCTGCTTATGCATATTACCATTTATGGATTTCCGCGCTCACACCGGTTGATTGCACAAATGACTGTAGTATTCAAAGAATGCAAGTTTAAAAAGGTAAGGAATATGTTACTGCATAATTGGCAAATAATAAGCATTTATTTGTTTTATTTATGTGTGCGCGCGAATATATTGATTATATTCTGCTTATATAAACAGACAGACATGACTGTATATATTAAGAAAAATATGTTGTTTATATATTAAACATTTTTATATATAATATGCATTGAATGCATATAAATACATGCATGTAAATAGTTTCTAAATATGTACTGTATGCGTGTATATTTATATAGACATAATAAATAAACACAGCAGATACACAAAAATATTTTGAACGCAATTAATCACAATTAATCTCAATATGTATATATTACATATTTCAAACATCTACTTAACTCAATAACACGTATGTGTGTGTGTGTGTATATATATATATATTTATACACACATATAAATAATTATTTTCTGATACTGCTGATATTGGTGGTATTTAAATTGCAAATTTAAATGATTGATAAAATAATTAATAAATCACAAAAATTGTCCACCATCTGATGTCTTTAGTCGCTCTTTACACCAACACAGGTGCAGTGACATAATGCAAGAAAAATATAATAATAAGTCTCAGAAATCTAAAATATGCAAATGTATACGTCTTTATATCTCCTAATACTCTCATGAATAAAGGTATAAAAGCTTTCACTGGGCGGTACCTGTTCAAAAAGTACAAGTTGGATAGGCTTTGGGTACTTTTAAGACACATCTTAGTACTTAAAGTGTACACATTTGAACCTAAATAGTACAAAAGTGTACCTTTTGAAAAGATACCGGCCCAGTATTTATTTCTGAGCAGCATCAGCTTTTAAATAATGTCCAGGTTACGAAAAACAACAATCATTTAGATCAGATTCTGAAAGCGTCAACCTCATCCCTCATTATAAAGAACACCGAAATCAGGAATAAAAAAGTTTAGCAAATAAACAGTTTTGAGACTATTGCATTTGAATAGATTTTTGAGATAGGCTTATTAGTGCTGTCAAAGGATTCATTGTGATTTAAGCATTATTTGAAGGGATGAGATACAAAACTCAACGTCTAATCTAATCATGCATTATGTCAGGCTTTCAACTGCTCATAGTCATAAACTCATGATAACCCCTATGACAATGCTATACTCATCAAATGCCCACGGTTTGTATTTCGGGGAAGTATGACTCCAGTTCTGTCCCAGTTTCAGGCGGTATGTGATGCTGGCACCTCCATAGCGCTGAATGCCAGCAGGGGTCTTTTGCCCATTCAGATCCTTATGCAAATGAGCAGCTGGTACCTCACTCTTGCCCATGGCTTTGCATGTTAAAACGCTTCCAGGACTCAGCGCTTCCAGTAAACTCACTCAAAACCACTAAGAAATGAAATCACTGTATTTGAGAAGCTCTTTGTGCAAGCGGCTGTGCCAAATAGATACTTAATGCTGAAACTTAGGCTTTTTCATATTAGCTGTTTGAAAGGTCCTTTATCATAGATGTTTTTGTTAGGGGTGTTTCTTACAGGCCAAACTAATAAAAGGCCCCCAATTCTCAAACCTCACCTTCAGTATGAGCCCAGCTAACAGGAAACATTCTCCGAACTTCAGCTAATGTTCTGGGGCACTGGGGCAGTTTGTACTCTAAGGATTTGTTTCTGTAGCTTAAAGGTACATGTACATTTTGTTTATTCTGTGCTATCTGGTCTTTAACGAAATATTGACCTATTCAAAAACTCATAATGCACTTACCTCATTAACCACGTAGAGGAGTTCTTCAGAACAGATTTAGAGAAGTGTTGCATTACTTCAGCTGCTCAACAGTGAATGGGTGCCGTCAGAATGAATGTCCAAACGCTGATGAAAAATATGATCACTTTGATTCATTGCATATATGAATATGATACATTTTTAGTTAAACTGTTTGTTTAAATAATGTTCTCAAAAATATGTATTTTAGCATTCAAAAGTAATATTCGCGAAATGTTAGCAAAATACTAAAATGGAGTGTTTGTTGGTTTATTCAACAAAAATGTATTTATTTATTTACTTTTTGCACTTTCAGAAAACATTTGGAAATTACATTTTTATGGGAATGTTAAAGAATTTGATTAATTATGTAAAATTACACCATAAACACACAGTCTGCACAGTTTGAAATATACCATTCCTGCTGAGAGCACAAACAGTGCTGATATTTAGGGTTATTATGGGTTTATTAAAAGCCTATATCATTAATAATACTCCATTTTTATAGTCATTAGATTATTTATTTAACAGAAAATAGGACTTTTGACCACAAATATCCAGAGATAAAACTAATCATGAGTCATGACGCTCTCATGGCCCAGTGGCTATATTTGAACAGAAGTTCACGGATAGTTGAAATTCTTTATTATTATTATGCAAACATATACAATTTACAAGTGACAAATCAGATAAGGTCAACAAAACATACATGACAGACAACAACTCTTATTCCTACATATTCCTACATGTACATATACATCTATAATAAATTAAGGAATATATGTATGTCAACTAGTTGGTGATGCATTAAAAAGCATGACGAACAGCGTAGAGTAGCCCAGAGCAAAGCCCAGCACGTCACGTCACGTCACGCTTACCCTGTGTCCTGTGTGTGTATGACCATGTGAGTATTGGATTATTATGCGTGTGAAGTTACAATCAATTTTTTCTTCAATGCAACCGATCCCCGGCGGTGTCTCCTCCCTATGATTGTGCCTACGGGGTTTTTCTCAACTTTCTGATTACCCACCCAGATCATCTCAAGTGCATCTGCAGGAAACTGTGAGAGGATGTGAGGTCACAAACAATGGTCAGCCTGAGGTTTGGCTGAACTCACTCACACTCTGTGAAACCCCACATGCTCCTTAAAAAACAAGCATGTCATATGCACGGTAACAAAAATGATAGGTTTAGGAAAACATTTATAAAAATGAAAACACTGAATAACTGCTTTTCCTCAACCTTTAAAGAGATTACAGGAAGTGACATACTAACCTTCGTGCAAGTGTTTCCTTTTGTATTTTGCTCATAAAGCAATTATTTGTTTATTATTTTCTTTGTTTATTATTTTTTTCCTCAAATAATGAAATAATGTATAAATATGATATGCCTTTAATTCAAAACAACTGAAATAGGTGGAAAATCTCATCAAATATTCCTAATATTTTTTATTTCTATTATATTTATAAAGAAATTTTACTCACAATAATTTCAAGGCCAACATGTATTTGAGAAAAACAGAAAAGGCTTTCACTTAATTTTCAACTCTTTTTTTTTTTTAATGAAGATTACATTTTTGTGAAAGATCAAAATGATTAACAATGCACATTTACCAAGGGTCACAATTATTATGGCAATGACTGTAATTAAATATACAATATCAGTTGATATCCATAAATGAAAATGTTTCTAATTTTGTTTAATAGTATGACACCAATATATCATAAAATTATGATGTTAGGGTTAGGGTTAGGATTTGGTCACAATGAAAGAGAAGTATGAACATTCCTTAAAAAAAAATCTCCATGTTTTTCTTGGAAATATAATAGGTTATAATAACATGATGACTTGAAAAACAACACTAGTAAATGATGACTGTATATTTTAATCTTTTGTGACTGAATTATTCCTTACAAAATTCATAATAAAAGGAAACTGGTTGTTCATGTCTCAGAACATTGCTGTATTTCCATTTTGCTCCTCAGATTGGAAACAACATCCTAATTTAAGGATCAATAAATAATGTGTTTATGAACAGTCCCGATGTCAGTCGATGACAGATTTGTTATTATATTCAATCAGAACTCCTGGAAATTTTTCTTTCTTGGCTTGTTTCGTCAACCTTTTCCGAGGTTCATATTCAAACTTAATACACATATGATTTACATATTTTAGGAAACAAACAGATTCCTTCAGAACATACAGAGAAGATCATTTATTTATTTTTTCGCGTCTTAGATTCATTTCTTGTCTTATAATCCAGGTTAACAGACTCCTGAGGAGGTCATGTCATGGAATCTGGTTCATGTTTTCTTGAAGAAAAACAAAACCTGTGAGTTTAACCCTTCTGTTTTCACAGACGTCTCCAGGCTAATTCTGGTAACACTAAACCTTATGAATCACACCTGTTATTATCAACCTTTGGCAGGTTTTTTACTGTCACAAGTGGGGGAAAAAAAACTCTGATAACCTTAAATAATTCCATATTGACAGTAATGTGCACTTCCAGAAACTATTCCACATCAGCTGAAGGTTCACACGTCATGTCTTATATAAACCCTTACGCCATTATAGCAGGTCTGGAAGCAACTTCCTGTTTAACTCCGGCCCTCATCTGTCAACTCTTTATGCAGTTTGTTCAAATAGAGGCTGGAGCTACGGTGACAAAACAAGAGCTGCAGTTTTCTCACAATTATGTTGATTATTGGGATCGGTGCGCATGTGTTTCAGAGTCAAGCAGCGGACAGCAGCAGCTCTGGTGTTCTTATCTTGAGCTTGTGAACAGATTTTAGATAAGAAGTCAAATGTAGATTTACATTCTTTTGCACTAGATGGTGTTCCAAATGCTAATCAAGGGTAGGATACATTCCAATCATTTAATAATGCCCTACACAGTGGCCATTTTCACATACATATATATATATATATATATATATATATATATATATTAGTAAATGTAATGAAATTGTAATGTAATTTATATAAATGTATTTAATTTATACATTTTCATTTTTTGATTCACAATTTGAATTGAATATTGATTCTAAGCAAGTCCTGCACCATTTATTTCATAAATAGAATGCGGCAGAAGTTTTCTGTCAGAGATTTGTCTCGCAGCTTGCATCCCATGTAAGAATATTGGCTTCCAGAAATCGTATACCCTGCCTTTAATAAACGTATTAATAGTATATAGGGGTGTAACGATACGCGTAATTGTATTGAACCGTTCGGTACGCATACGAACCTACGACGGAGCTTTAGTGCCGCCAAAAAAATAAATCTAAAACTACGAGATTAAAGTCGTAATGTTACGAGATTAAAGTCGAAATACTACGAGAATAAA
This sequence comes from Enteromius trimaculatus, assembly GCA_032361065.1. Classification (NCBI taxonomy): domain Eukaryota; kingdom Metazoa; phylum Chordata; class Actinopteri; order Cypriniformes; family Cyprinidae; genus Enteromius; species Enteromius trimaculatus. The sequence continues at coordinate 13,133,607 of JAUMHP010000082.1, read as the reverse complement.
GTCGTAATGTTACGAGATTAAAGTCGAAACTACGAGAATAAAGTCGTAATGTTACGAGATTAAAGTCGAAATATAATATTTAGTATAGTATGTGCACTTGTAAATGACCCGGATTCTCGTAGTTTTAGATTTTTTTTTTTTTTGTGGCACTAAAGCTCCGTCGTACGAACCGAACGATTCAGGAAAAAAAAAAGAAATAATAGAGAGAATAAACGGTGTAAAATATAATGTTTTCAGTGTTACGCTCAACAAGGCAGTGCCAACGCCGGGACAGGGAAGCCGCTGTCTGCTCCTCCCGCCCCCAAACAGACGAGAACCAGAAACACACACATTACAAACGATCCCCGCGGCATTCAGGTAACTTAACGTTAGGCATTTCTCTTAACAATTTCAACCCGGCATCCAGCTGTTTAACCAGACAGAGCTGCATATTTCTGCTCTAACACACTGAAATAATGTTTGTATTGGCGTTAACGATAAATGTAAGATAAGGGTACGTTTACGAAGCGTCTAAAAACGCGTGGAAAACGCGAGGCGCGTCGCCTCCTCCACCAATTTCAAAGCACTTCGGCGTCTGTAGCGTCTGCTGTTTCTAAGCAACCATGAAAGCGCTGTCAGTTACAAACTCTTTTCTGCTTTGGATTTTAAACTGCGCGGCTCTGCTGGAAGTAAAGAGCTTGCGCGCGCTGCGTGTGAGCGACCCCTAAGCCTTTGGTGACGCATGCACCACGAAATAAAATAGTGGATCTCTCCCCTGCCGTCTCCCCTCACGCGGATTGTCCCGCAGGAAGAAACGGCGCACTGGATGTCAGTGGATGGCGCGCAAGGTCTACGAACACGTGACGCCATTTGAAATGGCTCAAATCTACTTTTTATTAAGTTTTAATTAATCAATAAATACTATCCAAGGCTGACTTTTCCAAAACACTTGCCATATCGAAAACATGCCGTGACACTACTGTATCGTATCGAACCGAACCGTGATTTTTGTGAACCATTACACCCCGGTAATTATTGATTATTAAGTTTAGGTATTGCATATGTGATTAAGGGATCTAAAATATGGTTATGCAAAATAAGGAATTAAAATGTGCTTTTTAAGTACTAATAAACAGTATTGCATGGTAACAAGCTTAAAGCTTAAAATGAAGTGTTACCATTTTTTATATTCCTGTATGAAGTGAATAAGATTGCACAGTAGCCTAATGGTCCTGAAACGGCAAAACAATGTTCAACTGTTTTTGCAAGTTCAAATGACACGGAAGAAAGACTTAAGGAAACAAACTGATTGCAATTAGAGAAAAAAAAAGGAACGATCTGATGAGGTTTAGATAAAAAGGCCAATGGCTGTAAAAGAGAATGCCAAAATACATCCCTATTTAATAATAATAGCTTGATTAATTATGAACAGATATTAGCTCTTTCAAGACAGTGGACGAAACTTATCAAACTTGGTGAAAAGGCGTGCAAGGGAACTGAACATAATATCTCACAAAAGCAGGAATGTGGTCCCGCCATTATCATTCTTGGCAGGCTGGCATGATCTTACTGGCATGTTCTTGAAATCAGAACAAAACCAACATTCGCAGGAGTAACAGTTTCATTTGAATCTGTGCCCTGTTCTTACCTTAGCTGATGATAATGTGGTGGTATTTGCTGATTTATTCGTCTATTCATTGCATTACACGGTTATTGCAAAGGCACTAACAAGTAACCAGCAGCTGCATAGCGACACCTAGGCAACCAGTTTCGCTTGTCAAAAAATCTTAGCATCAAAATCTGCTTCTGTTATTATCAGAAGATGCATTGCATTTTCCCACACTACATTAGCTCATTTGTTTGTTATTATTTCGTACTCCTTTCTAAAGTGAACTCTGTAACAAAACAGGCACCCCTTTGAGAGTCCCTTCAGAAAAAATAACATCTGGATCGAGCACATTCTCTCACATGTGGCTAGACTTGTGGCAGAAAGGATTTGTGCACTCAGAAGACTATGGTTTATGAGCAAGGGCAATAACATGCTTCCATTAAAAAGGGTAAACAATGTGAGAGAAAAAAAATAGAACTTTAAAAAAAAAAAAAAAATCAAAACAATATTTTACATTGCTTTTTATAATCTACATATTTTAAATAATAATATCATTTAATAATTAAAAATATTTGTCTATATTTAATTTTTTTATATTTTAAAAACAAATTCAAATCTTTACATATTTATAAACACACCCTCTGCCGAATTGAACTACAGTGCAAAAATGTCTTTTCAAAGTAGAAAATTAAAGTGTTTAATAGAAAATACTGCTAAATTTCATCCTCATATTCAATATGTAACACATTACTTTAATTATTTGTGAAATTTGCTATCAATCTCTGAATCTAAGCAAATCCTGCACCATTTGTTTTAAGTGTGGTGAAGATCCCTGGTCAGAAAACACTCTGTAATTGTCAAAGGCCACAAAACAACATGATGAACATCTGCTAGCTGAGCAGAATGCAAAGCTGCTTCTTTGGCTCTGAGTTACTGGTACATGCACATCTCCCCAATCATGTGACTGTACTTGAGCCAATGAGCAACAAAAATGTATTGTTGTTTGTTTACCTTCATTCCCTCATCAAACAGGAATCCTGGACGGATGTTAAAACTCATCCTGCTCCCACTAGGATGCCAATTACAAAGAAAGCTTTATAGAGAGAAAAACACAGCGAGCATAGACTATGCAACTATAACACTATACACGTTTTCATGATGTTTTTACAACTGCCTGGTGATCAGCACTGCTATGAAATTGTTTGAGGATTTTCCACATTTTCCTAAGCTGAAACTATATTCAGAAGACTGACTATGCAAGATTTGTACTGAATGACAAAGCTTTCCAGTAGTGCCGTGACTCAGAGACAGACGCTCAAAACAAACGAAATGCCTCAAAAAGGAAATGACAAATCACTCCTCTAAATATGATATATTTAGAGTCACAAAAACTATACAAAAATACAAAGAGAAACACAGTGCATCTGCTTGAGAATAAAGCTGAATAGAAATGGGGTTATCATACCTAACTAAAATTAAATCCACAAAATAAAACATTTCCATTACTTGAAATAAAATAAACAATTTTTTCTAAATCTAGTTTTAACTTGATGTACTAAAATAACTAAAACTACACAAAAATATTACAAATTACATGAAAAAATCTAAAATAGCCAAAAACTAATAGACGCACAAAAAATTACTTAAACTTTAACCAAGATTAAAATGAATCTCAATTCAAAAAGTATCTCAATGATACAGCGCTAACATAACACTGAATAGAAGAGTCAATATTTACTTGGAAAACAAATTCACACCCTTTATCAGTATTTTGTTAATCATCTGATGACATGTTTTTCCCCCCATTACCATTAAAGGAGTAGTTTCCCTGAAATTGATTTATTCCTATGTTATTTTAAACTTTTATCCTTCCAGAATAATCCAGAATATTAGTATTAATATTTTATTTAATACTTATTCATTTGTAATTATTTTTAATACATATGTACATATACATTTCCTTGAAATAAAATAAAATAAAATAAAATAAAATAATAAAAAGCTCAGTATGTTACATTAATAAAATATCACCTCTTTAATGAAAGATCCCCAAACTCTTTTCTCTTAACATATTTGTTGCCATTTCTTTCAGCATTCTGCCAATATTTGGTGCATATATACTTTTCCAGTTATAAGAAATAAGAAAATAGAAATAGAAGAGAAATATACTTTTTTTTTTTACTTGATCTCCTTATGATATAAATGTAGTATTACATTTCCTTTTTAAATGTAAAACTATGCAAAAGTATCCAAGCCACAAGCCAAAAAATGCTGTCGCTTTAGGGAAGGAAACAGATTGATTGGTTCAATTCATGAATAAATGATTCGGTTTTGTGAGCTGGCTCAGCTTCACTGACAAGATTTGACTTTAGGGGATTAATATATGACAAAATACTACTCCCTGGGCCTGAGAGCTAAAACAGAGGTCACAATATGAGGATGAGAATTGTATTTCTTATTTAATATTTGGGCGGGTTGTTCCTTAAACATATAAAACAGTGAACATTGCGTCCAAAGCAAATACTAAAAAATTCTTTTACGATGACTCTTCATGATACAGTAGACTAGAACGACACAAGAATGTCACAATCTGTTCTCGCGGGACACGCTGTGGCTTGCTGGACACACTTGTCCGGGAAAGCACAGTTCTTATTTACTTATCACAGATGTCAGAAAGCATGCAGGTATGATTGTGGCTTGTGGAGGTGTTTAGCTGGATAATCTGATTCAGACCGATATACAAAAAGAGACCAGACCAAACATGCAGCTTTTCAGATCTTGAATAATGTGGGGCTGGATGGAAATCTAATATGCATGCAATTACATGTGTGGGAACAGAAGGCCTTGTTACATAGATAAAAATCTCCACGTCTGATCTTACTGAGCTTTAGTTAAAGCCATAGCGGTTGCAGCTCATAACTTGTTCTGTGGGGGTAAAACCAGTAGCCTTCTGGTTAACAGCCAGTTCTTATTAAACTAACATTTTCATAAATTAAACATTTACTCATCCTCAGGCCATCTAAGATGATGATTTTTTTCTTCATCTAAACAAATTTTGAGAAATTAAGCATTACATCTCTTGCTCACCAAAGAATCAATTCAAGTCAATGGGTGCCGTCAGAATAAGAGTCCAAACATCCGATAAAAAAAAAAAATCACATTTTTCTAAATCTGTTCTGATGAAAAAACTAAATCGTCTACACTTTGGATGTTGCGAGTGGCAAGTCACATTTCAGCACATTTTAATTTTGGGAGAACTATTCCTTTAACCCTCGGTTACTTCAAACAGTGACTAAAAGAGCAGAGATTTTAAAGATTGTGTCGTGTATGGGCATCATTACTTCAGTCTCGAATGGCAATAAATCAAAGCGTTTTTAGGGTTCAAAGTTGCTACCTTGATGTTACCGCCCTCGTTTCTGACACAAATACCTTGTAAGGATTTACAAGGTGACAAAGTTAACTCTTTGACTCATAACATGGCGATCTCTAAAAGGTTTCAGGATGTATCATGTTCAGATGAATAAACATAAAGTAACTCCTGAAACTCCAGGCATGCGGTGTAAGCAGGTCTGGGGTAAAAATCTCTGACTCAAGTGGTCCTCTGAGTCTCTTATTTTCTAAGTGGAAGCAGACGCCTTCCAGCATGTGTCTCATGGCTTGCTGCCAGGATGTTATACAACTACTGAGAAGATGCTGTTTTGCTATCTTTGAGAGATCTTAATGAATGGGCAGGTCGATCAGGAAATGTCAATATTTTCAAATTATTTATTTACAGAAGAATCGTTGTATATCCTAACTTTCAAAGTGAAAAAAAAAAGATTTGTTAGTAAATAGTTGTAAGTAAATAGTGTGCATTAAAACAAAGAGAGAGGTTTACTTTTGCAGAAAAACCTGAACATAAGCAACTTTTCGGGGGGAAATCTCCAAATCTTTTTCACTATAGAGTCATTTAATCTAGCAAATAATGACAAATCAACATCTGACATTACTTTTTATTTAATGTAACATTAGCAAGTATATATTGTAAACTGTAGAAATACTGAAAAGTTAACATGTATGTTAATAAAACAAAAATTATGCAGTTCACAGTTTCATGATGACTTTTAATTAAAGGGGTCATTTAATGGGGGTCATGATTTTGCTAAAAAAACATTATTTTATATATTTGGTGTCATGCAATGTGTTTATTCTGTTTAAGTAAAAAAAACACATTATTTTCCACATACTGTACATGATTGTTTCTTCTCTAAGCCCCGCCTCCTGAAACAGGTTGATTTGTACAAAGCTCATCATTCTAAAAGGCGAGGTGTGCTCTGATTGGCCTGCTATCCAGTGCGCTGTGATTGGCCAAATACCTCAAGCATATGGCGGAAATTTTACGCCCCTTACCATAACGTGATGCCACATCCCAGTGCTATAACAACATCCAGTGTGGATATAATTACTGATTATCATGACTTATACTGTCTTTTTATGCATCACGTTGCGGCTCTTAAAAATAACCCCATGCATTCGTGATTGGAGAAATGACAAACAGATACTACCCGTCACTGCTCAAAACTCACATTTGAATAGTAAGTAGGTTTTTTTAATAAAAAAAGGCATAGGATGCCCTGCAGGTTTTAGGAATCGGTCCTACGTAAATGAACACAACACTGAACACATTTAATATTTGTGTTGAACTTTTCCAGGACAGTAAATATAATAACCACTGATTTCTAGTTATGTCCTCTTTTGGAAGCACAAACACTTTCACAATGAAACACAGCGTCTCCTGAACATGGCGCCCGCAGCAACACTCCGCCTTCTTTCTTTAAATAAACGTTTTAGTAAAACGCAATGTTATGAAAATAAACCCACTCTGTGATGCAGAAAATAGGGGCGTGTTTAAACTAGCCATTTTAGTGGGGCATGGACAAGTCATAACTTTTAGTTTTGAGACTTTAGTCTTTGCAACTTTAGAGATCTTATTATTAACAGTCTGTAACACTTCAAAGAGAAAGGCATGACTCCTTTAAAATTTGTATATTGATTTATAACCATAAATAATAAAATATATATATTGAAATAGAGCTCTCAGTATTGGTAAGTCCATTAGTACTTTGTTCAGATTAAATAAAATAAGTGGTATCGCCCATCTCCGTTCACTGAGCTTCAATCTCACATTCACATAGCTAATAATAAAACATACTTTGCAATAAATTCCCATTGCCCTTACATGGGCTTGTTATTTAGCTTGTCTGGCCATTTGTAAAAACACAAAACATGCTGTTATGGGAAAATCCTTCACATATGGCACCCAATACAGAATGAAACACTTTTTGACTGAACCTGTTTAAGAGAAATGATGGCTCTTTCTAAAACAATAGCTCTTGAGGTGTTGTGGATGAAGTTCATAGATTACGTAGTTATTGTTGCCCTATTAAGCATCTGACTTCCTGTAATTGTTATTATGGAAATTACATTCCCTGTTGTCTGAGAATAATATGTCATGTTCCGTGGTTAAACAAGCTTCTTGCGTTATCTTCTCATGACTTATGGGAAATTGTGATTTTAAGGCCTAGAAATTTGGCAACACACTTAGACTGCAATGATAATGCTGTATCTGTTCTTAAATAACCTTTTATATTCATCTATAAAAATTAACAGGACAGGAAATATTGGTTTGAGTTGGAATCATAACTCTGTCTGAACATTCCATAATTTCCACATAAAAGAAGATGAGCAATGCAACTATAATACAGTTATATTAATGAATTAAACCGCGAGGTAATTTCCACTATACATTCAAGTGCATGTGTTAAGTATACAGTGACATTTATTGCCTGACGGGTTATTTTTAAATTAAAATTATTTATTTATTGATTCCAAACTAAACTAATTTGTAGTTAGTAACATAATCCAATTACACATATATAATCTATGACCAGACTTCTAGACTGCTTTTGACCTACTATGTTTATCATATTGATTTAAATAGGATAATCTTTTTACCATGTTGATATAAAAATACAACAAAACAAAAAAAAAAATTAAACATTATATTATATATTACAGCAATGTTTCCCAAACTGGGTTTGTGAAGAAACATGAAAAGAATAATGAATAAAATCATAAAAATGTTACATTAAAAATGTTAAATCAGTCAAAATAAAACACCTTAAAAAATTAAATATTTTTGATCCAAATCTGCAAATGTGATATATATCCCTTCAGGTAGGCTATGTTAGGTGAAAGAAGATCAGATGCCAAAAAATCTTGCATTTGTGCATTTTAATGTGTTTGAAAGACAAAAGCCTATACCACATAGAAATAAATTTAAAAAGTGATCATTTAAATAAAAATGAGTGTGTTGATCATTAGTTGATGCAATGATGAAATATGTCTTAAACCTGAAATGATTTTCATGGCTTAAAAGTAAGTTTTGCATGAGTGGTGTAAAATATTTTTCTCAACATTTTCAACGTATTTCAACTTAATTATAATCGGTTTGGTTGTATAAGTAACTTCAACTTAAATTTGCCTACATTCAACCAGCTTAAATACATTGACTTCCATATAACACAAAAAAAGTTTAAATTGCTCAACTTATTTAAAGGAATTAATGTAAAAACAAAAAAAAATTATATATATAAATTGCTATAATTAACTGATCATATCATTATTGTAATGAAGGGAACTGAGACGTGCAGATCCATCTGCAAGCTATATTCAATAATCGAATTGGCGTGCAATATCAAATAACGGAAAACCACAGCAAAAACCAAAAACAAGGCAGGGATCGAAACAACGAGAAAACATGGGGGAAACAAGACTGGACTAGAAAGAGCTTTGTAAGAGGAATACACACAATACAACACTCGGCGGGGACTGAACGAAACAACTCTTTAAATACCCGTAATAATGAGGTAACAAGGAGGCGGGACTAAGGAATTGCTATGGAAACTAACAAGACAGCATAGACACAAGGGAATATGGACCCAGGGAGACAAACACTTCATAATAAAAGTCTACACATGACTAGGCAGGGGAACACTAGTCTCAGACGAAACGTGACGCTGAACGAAACAAACTGTGATTGGTTGTTTGACATGTCAGTCAAACGGCTTTGATCAAAGAAAGCCGCTATGAGTTCCAGACCTTCAGCCGTCAGTCTGAAGGTCTGGCTACGCGAGACTAGGGGAACACCGACTGAAAACATAACAATTATTTACAGCATTCCTTCAAAATTTCACCAAAGTTTAGCTAGGCGCAGTTGACTAATTCAAAAAGAAAAAGAGTTTGAACGTGCAAAGAGGAGCATGTTTAACCAGCTAATTACAGGAACCTGTTACCTCATTTAAAATGAATTTAATCATATCTATGCCCACAGGCAACTATGTGCATACACTGTTGTGTATTTTGGCCCGTGTTAGACAATGCATGTTGGTCCCTTATTGTATTTGGCTTATATATGAAAGTTTATTTTTGATAAGTTCAATAATAGAGGCAAAAGAGATTATCACAAGTATTTAATCACCAGTTCTTGCATGTTACAAAATCGGCAATAAATCAGTCTAACAAAGCTTTGTATAAATTCATAGTTTACAAAAGCCTTTTCAGATGAGCATATTCATCTATTTACTCATCTGGGAAAACAAAAAATGTTTGAAAGTGACCAAGACCAGAGGTCGTGCTCTCTCCTGGGGTGAATGGCGCTCCATGAGTAATGAACAGCTGTGGTGGTTCCTCTCGCAAGCCTTTAAAAATAGTGTTTGACCGGTTAATTGCGGATCGTAGACATTTTGTATTTGAGGACATCAAAATACAGAAAGCTGCCTGTGCCATTGTAAGCAAACACAAAACACGTCAGTCTGAAATCATTAAACCAACATTTTAATAGTGTTTGTCATCAGAGCAGTATGTGTCTGGTTTGCTTATTAAATGCTGAGATTAGAGGAACTCTAGTGGAAAATCCTCTGAGCGAGTGAGCAATGTTGGGGCTCAGTGGGGCCTCAAAGGGGCCAAATCCCACCACTTCAGTTGTGAATTCCTCATGGAACTCGAGTTGTCGTCTGCTTTTCAGACTGCGTTTCAGATTACTGACTCAAATAAACTCTCAGACTTTTATATTAGATATGATAGATAAATTTTCCTACCACATTCTGCTAACTTGTTACGTTGGTTAAGATGCTCTGAATGATGCCTAGAGCAGAGTCAACTAAATATTCTACATAGCTTCTGTCATCAGATCTGTAGTTCAGGACTTTTAGTAGGCTACAGAAAATATCCATGTCATATGATTTCAGAAGTAAAATATTTTATATAATATAAATATAAAATATAAACACTACAGCTGCGTCCGAAATCACATACTGCTTAAGTAGGTACTACATTTAAAACCGAACGTACTACCCGACCGTTAAAACAGTACGTTCTATATAGTAT
>JAUMHP010000082.1:13084034-13097766 GCA_032361065.1 Enteromius trimaculatus | reverse complement strand
ACAGTATATATATATTTGTTTTCCCTTTTTTCCTGTCATAATTTTATAATTTTCTTAAATATACATACATGTGTATTACAGAATAAATGTACACAGCACATACGTCTATTATGTACACTAAAACTTTTATTTTTGCCAGCACTAATTTATTTATGAAAACCTTTTGAAATAGAAATGTTGTAGTGTGTGCATGTCTTTTGTCTCATATAAATAGAAAATATAGTGGCTCACAACGTTTTTCTATATTGTGCAGGGATATTAATGATGGGATAAATACTGTTTAAAATGCAAAAGTACAAGAAATACCTACTTTTCAAGCGGTATTAACCTACGAGAACGTTCTTAACCGCGTTTGTTTCAGTCCTTTTATAGGTCATGCGCTTTCCGAAGACTTGTTTATCTCGTTCCTTGAGTTTCATCTGCGCTCTTGCTCTGCTGAAAGCCGAGAGCTGTTTTCTGCCTTTGTTTTCCTGCAAGCTGAACTTTGGAAATGTTGGGAAGTGAAAGCTCTTACAGTAAGATGTAGAAACATCAGTACATCAGCCCGTAAATATCAACGAATCTCCTCGTCAAATAGAATTATTCCTTAAAATAAAACTCACAAATGACATAATGGGAAAGGACGTTTTCTCAATCAAATTAATGACCCTCTCTGGTTATGTAACGGCAGACACAAGGGGTTGTTCATTGCGGGCTTGTTGCCAAAGCATCATCCTCTGCTCAAGTCCAGCACAGTGAAGATATTGTTCAGGCTGGTTTATTTTTACACATGGAAGAGAAGTCAATTAGCAACCTATTTTTATCATGACCATTCGTGTTGCATTATATTAATCATATCAGTTGTTTTTGCTGTGTTGTTTTCCCCAGACCACCATTCCTGGATGGCCACGGTTTAGTAGTTAAACGCGTTCTCTTGTATACTCGAACTTTGAATATGGAGTCACATATGCAGGAATTCCCCCTGAAATGTTTGGATGTGGTTCAACAGACACCTTGATTCTCTCAGGCCTGGGAAAAGCGTTTGCAGACTGTAATAAATTTATATTATTCTTGGCTCTCACGCTCATCTCATTCTGCATCTATCTTAGCATGCATGTCTGTGTTGCAGTCTTGGAAATACGCCAGTGCTGGGCCTACATCATGTCCTGGGACAGGACGAGGGTTAGAACAAGGAGGTCACGGTGGTTTTTGGGTAAAACCAGACCAGGTTAACCTTAGGGCTTTGGTCCGTCACTCTCTAATGCCACATTCCATGTTGATCCTCGGTGTAAAAACACTTTTACCGCCATACTGTGACTGCTGATGGGCAGACGGCCCAGTGAGGGGCCGTTACATTCCCTGCAATGTGCTGATCAGCAATATTTTCCAGGTTTGGTTAAGGCTCTGTGAAGTGTGGCCATGGTTGTTAACCCCGTGTTGCCATTTTAGGAGGAACAGGAAAGCCTGTTTTCCTGAGGCTATTGTTTGGGGTCTGTTGTTCAGCAGGATTTTATAACAGTGTAAACATAGGCCAGGCTTATTTAAAAAGATTATTAACGTTTATTAAAGGTTTAAAAGCATTTTATCTTAAAGTTGCCTGAGAACTGATTTTTTTGTGAAAAGATTTTTTCTGAGATTGTCATTGATTAAGTCAACAATCATCATTAATGTTTTTTACACTTCGTGGAAAACGTCGTACTAGTAACACTACTGAAAAATTGTGGGTACAAAAATTACGCACATTTTCTTCTCAAAATCAAGTTTGAATGGGCTCTTTTGACTTTGACATCTAGCAACCACTCTGAACACCAGAGCGACTACATAGCAACCAATCAAAACACCATAACAATATCACCTAGCAATGCCCTAGATTTGGGGTCCAAATATTAATTTTTTGGAATAAAATGTTAAGGTTAAAATGTTAATAAAGTCAGGATGGGCTTTTTTGACTAAAGCAAGAAAGTAGCCACCTAGCAACCACTCAGAACACCCTAGCAACCACCTAACAATAACTTATAATTGTGGTTCTGAATATTACACTCATTTTATTAATAAATGTAAAAGAACAAAGTTTGGATGGGCTTTTTGGACTAAAGCATGAAAGTAGCGACCTAGCAACCACTCAGAACATCCTAGCAATCACCTAGCAATAACTCCAAATATTATATGCATTTTTATTAATAAAATATCAAACTATCAAATTTCATCTAGCAATGCCATAACCAGTGTTGGGCATGTTACTTTAAAAAAATAATTAGTTATAGTTACTAGTTACGTAAAAAAATCAAATGGCAAACTAACGTTAACTGGTGGTGGTGCTTGTTTATTATTTAGTATTTCTATAAAGAACGGGGCAAAAAATGATAAGATAACAAAACTACTATGAATTCTACTAAACATTACTAAATGCACTAAGGATTAATGAGATGCTGGCTTCATGAATATTAATCACCTAGTATGCGTTCGCTCAAATTGATTTGCTCAAATCAAAATCGGGACGATCATGGGTGAGCGCCAGCCAATAAGATTGTTGTTAGCGCATTAGTCCCGCCCACTACCAGAGAAACCGTCAGTTCTTAAAAGCTGAGAAATTCCAAAGGAATTATTTTGACAGGAAAAATGCAACAAAGAATATCGTTTACATGTATCGCATCAAAGTCTGCATGTTATGAAAGACTCTCTTGCTCTTTATCTTTCTTTGCATGTGTGAGACAAAGCGATGTCGACCCGTGCGTCTTCACGGTGTTTATAGTACGTCAAGTACAGCTACACTGGACGTCCACTGAGAAGGACTGAGAAATAAAATGCTAATAATATTATAATAAATTATAGTAATGCCACATTTTATTGTCAGTAATGGTAACGGCGTTGTAAGGGGGGAAACAGTAATTCGTTTGATTACTTGTAACTGAAAAAAAATAACACAGTAACGCTGTTTATTTATAACACCGTTATTCCCATCACTGGCCATAGCAACGTACTTGCTAATATTACACACACTTTCGAAAATGCAAACATCTAGTTACTCCTTTTCAAGCATCTATCAGTTACTTAAACAGTTCCTTTTCAGATCTGAAAAACAAGTTGATTTTACAGGTATAGCAGAGCAAATCTTTCCTCATCATCTGCTGGGTATTTCCAGAGCACATGGTTAAATATTGCCTAACACTGGCTGGACTAGTTATTCGCATGTGATTAAACAGGCATGCTCGATTTCAGCACAGTACTCAATATAAGAGAAAGTAAAGTGAGAACGTTTGTTCGTTTAGCAAGTTTGTTTTTGCAAAGTTAGCCATTACGATGCCCCGGTAAGTCACGCCCACTTCTGAATAATTCATTCTTTTACTAAGAGAGCGGTGATGCTTATTTTTTTAAACAAATAGAATTGCGGAGGATTGTAGATTCGTTGGCATGTTGCTAAACTTTGTGTTTCTGTGTGTGTTTTTTAGTCTGAACCCAAGGTGAAAAGGTCGTCCCTCCCCTGGTTGTCACCAGTTTTATCGATCTCTCAGGGACTGTTTGTCAAATTGATTGTGTCGCGTTGAGTCCTTTCACTCCCTGACCTTTTTTTAGTCCGATGTTTGCTTGCTTTTTGTGCTGTCATCAGTAAGCTCTCAGAATTATGAGTGGGGGAGGAGAGCTAGAGGTCGGTCTCTAGCGGGATCGGCCCACAACCTTCCAGAATGTTCTTCTTCTCCAAATCCCTCTAACATCTCCATCAAGGGTCACTTTTCCACATTTTTCTCTCTTTTTTCTACCATTGGCTGGTTTCCCAGTGGACTGGAAGGAAAGACAAGACAGACACATGGTTCTCCAATCTTTGCTCAGTTTCTCCGTGGAGTTCGTCTGTTCTTTCCCCTCCTTTTGTCAGTTCTGATTTTTTCCGATTCATGTCTAATATAAATCACCCCCCATTCAATGGCTCATTATATCAGAGATATAACCTTCTTTGTCTCCCGCTACATCTGAAATCGTCCAGTGCTCTTTTGAACTATTTGGAACATGCCAAAAGTCATACAGTTCTTCAAAGATGAGAGACTGTGTACGGTTTAGCTTTTTGTCTGTCATTATAGAAGAAAAGTCATCTCGGCTGACCTCAAATTGCACAAGGGAACTGCCACAACACCCCACACGCCATTTTTTCCTAGTGGTCTCACATTCTGACTGCTGGGCTGCAGTGTGGGAGTATGTCTGATTGATCTTCAGCTTGCTGAGAAGCCTTCTATGGAAGTTTATGGGGCCGTGAGCTATATCTCCAAATCCCTTAAGATGAATAAAAATAGGCACAAATTAGATAATTGCATAAAGTATGTGGATATCATAGCTCAGATAATATGTTGGTAATAGAGTTGCCAAGATACCAAAGTGATTTTAGTATGATCTCAGTACAGTTTGAAACATCTGTCATATATACTGTGATTCTAAATTAGAATCATATTCATATATCACAGCATTTAAATAATATTTCAGGGAATACCATAGTACTTTCATACCCTAAGGAGCATTTTTTTACTTAATTTGAACATTAAAAATGGCATGTTGATATTAATGTTATTTACTTGAATAATAATTGGGTTCAGTAAAATTTGTTTTTAAAGAAATTCATACTTTTGTTTAGCAAGGATGCATTAAATTGACCGAAAAGTGACAGAAAAGACATTAATAATGTTATAAAATGCTGTTTTGCTCAAATAATGCAGCCTTAGTGTGGTCATGGTACAAGACCAAAAAACGCTAATGTGAATGCTAATATTTCTCTCCACTTCTGATAAGCTGTTATTGTAGTTAACCTAGAAACTGAAACTGAACACTAAGAGGACTCTAGCTAGATATATCTGTCAAAACATGAAGGGTTAGGACTGTGTTTGTGCTGTAAATAAGGTTTGAGATAGCAGACAGAAGGCCATGAGCTTTTATCATGTTTTGGCGGGAAAGAGAGACATCTTCTGTCCTGAACACCTCCTGCTGAGAATATCTTATCCGCCCTTTTTCCCTGTAGGTCCTTTTGTCCCTTTCTCTCGTGATCTGTATGATAGCCGCATTTAGCTTTCTCTTTGTACAGTCTGACCCTGAATGCTGAACCTGAAATGGAGCCTCTTTGATAAAAGCCATTTCCTGGAATTTGTATTAATAGCTGCTTTAAATGGATTTAAACTCGCTGTGTTCGATTTGAATTGTTTAATATCTCTTCATACATTCATGTATATATTTTTGAAGGGTTTCACTTGAAGCTAAAGTAAACACACTTTCCGAGTCTGTATTAATGAGAAGTGCTTGCTAGGGAATGCTTGAGTTTTCCTACTTGATGTTTAACTCTAAACTTTGACGCCCCACATTACTTTTCTAAGATTTACTTCATCACCTACTGGAAAATATATAGACTAAACATTCACCGAAGGAGCAAATGAAACCATCTCACATTTCTTTCATGCATTTTGTAAAGATCTGCTGTTAGTCATAGTTGTCCATTCTGAGCACATTATTCAATGTCAGCTGGTCAGCGGTGCTATTTACAGTGAGGAAAGTCCTGAGAAAGAACGAAACGGCCAGAATAGATTCATGCTGTGACTCTTTGTGGGAATTTTATGCTCTGTTGTTGGCACAATCGCGCATCGGTGTTGCATCACATGCTTTTATTACCATTCTATTCACAAAGCCAAACAAACCCAGAAAAGAGTTTTAATAGCCAATCCAATTGAATTACGCTGCATTTGATGATTTTTCCGTTAGCTCTAATACAGCAAGTCACACAGGCCTTTTAAAAGTTTCAAATCGTTGTTTTGGTGTGTTTTGAAGTCAAATGGGTTCTGTGTGAGGATCAGCAAAGTGTATTGACATTACAGTAGTTTAGATAAGCGTGTATGCTGACACATTACAGTAGAACGTCCAAGACGCATAACTGTGATCCTGCAGAGCCGGTTTGACTTACAAATGACTGCTGTGTGTTGGCTGACTCACAGATTGGG
This sequence comes from Enteromius trimaculatus, assembly GCA_032361065.1. Classification (NCBI taxonomy): domain Eukaryota; kingdom Metazoa; phylum Chordata; class Actinopteri; order Cypriniformes; family Cyprinidae; genus Enteromius; species Enteromius trimaculatus. Next base: position 13,091,821 of record JAUMHP010000082.1, on the reverse strand, counting down.
TTATTTCTTCTCACAGATTGCACAGAAATATGACCTACAGAAGGAGGAGGAGCTTCGTTTCTGGATCGAGGAGGTCACTGGAATGCCGATCGGAGACAGCTTTCAGAAAGGACTCAAGGATGGTGTCATACTGTGCGAGTAAGTTGGTAAACATAAACATAGTTTGGCCATGTGGGCAAGGTTTCCCTGCTGAAAACAAAAACAGTTTTATTTTTTCCCTGGCTGGTCAGTTTTGGGAAAATTTCAGCAGTTTAGACTTGGAGAAAAATTGTCTGACCAGCTAAACACTATTCATGAAATGCTTGTTTGAGCATCCTGGCCAGATATAATGCCACCAGCTCAACCAATGGCATACATTTGGGCCGAGATGATCTGTATTGGGTGACCATTCGCAGAAAATCATAATTTATTATTCACTTTACACCTTTATTGTGCATAAAGAAGATGCTTGCAGAAAAACGAATTGAAATCATTCAATGTTTTTATTCTTTTCAGGTTGATAAACAAGCTTCAGCCTGGATCGATAAAGAAAATAAACCATTCACAGTTAAACTGGCATAAGGTAAATATCTCAGAGGCTCCCAGAGGCTTCTTTGTTTTCATCCGGATTAGCCCGTTGGAGATGTAAGAAGTGCTTTTCTTTAAAAAACTTACAATACAGCATATAAATCACATTGTTGGCAAATTCTAGGATAGGCATAATTTGCTAACAACTGCAGATGCATCTTTAGCATATGAAAGCTTTAGTATCAGAACTGTGAGAATAAATGGACCCATTCATGCACTTTTCAACCAAAACTAACTCTTTTATCTGAGCATGAGGTAATCAATGATGTTTTGGAGAAACTTACCCTTACTGTTTCCATTGTACCCTCAGCTAGAGAACCTTGGAAATTTCATCAAAGCTATTCTAACCTACGGACTGAAGCCCAATGACATCTTCGAAGCCAACGACCTCTTCGAAAATGGGAACATGACGCAAGTTCAGACCACACTTCTCGCTCTGGCCAGTATGGTACGTCTTTCATCTGGTTGATAGCCACCTAATTGGCAGTCTAAATTTTGCAACTATAAAATGTTTATTTCTTTTTCAACAGGCAAAGACCAAAGGCATGGAAACGAACATTGACATTGGTGTGAAATATGCAGACAAGCAGCAGAGACAGTTTGATGATGAGAAGATGAAGGCTGGCCAGTGTGTCATCGGACTTCAGGTTATAGACACTAGAACTTCCTAAATGCTTCTGCATGAATGGGTTTAAAGCGAGCTTAATCATTGAGAATTGGCCATTCAGCTGTTTGTTTGTTTTTTACCACAATGGTACTCAAGGACTATTCATTGAGAAACTTTCAGCCACAAATCCAGATTAAAAACAGAACCTCAACCAATATCAGTGCAGAGATGCATTGCAGGCCCAGACTGATAGGACAAAACCATCTCAAGGGGGGTTTTTAACCCAGTGTTTCTGACTTTTGTTCCAGATGGGAACCAACAAATGCGCAAGCCAGGCTGGTATGACCGCATACGGGACCAGGAGACATCTTTACGATCCCAAGACACAGACAGAGAAACCCTACGACCAGACCACCATCAGTCTGCAAATGGGCACCAACAAAGGAGCCAGCCAGGTACACCCGAACACAGACATGTATCAACAATCTATCAAAAATGATTTAAAAGGACGCATTCACCATTTGTCTCTGTCTTTCCAGGCTGGCATGTCTGCTCCAGGAACCAGGAGGGACATCTATGACCAGAAGGCAGCTCTGCAACCAATGGACAACTCCACCATCTCATTGCAAATGGGAACCAATAAGGTAGCCTCTCAGAAGGGCATGAGCGTGTACGGCTTGGGACGGCAAGTTTACGACCCCAAGTATTGCGCCACCCCTACAGAGCCCATGATTCATGCCAACGGCAGCCAAGGCACGGGGACGAATGGCTCAGAAATCAGCGATAGTGACTATCAGGCAGAATGTCAAGAGGAAGAGTACCAGGGCGAATACCACGATGAGTACAGAGGTCACTATAACGACCAAGGCATCGACTACTAAAGAACGCTGCTGCGCCGTTAGTCAAAGCAGTATTAACACCATGTATATCAACAGAGCAAGTCTTTTGCTATGCCTTTTTTGCTTCTCACAGTTACCCCTTCCCTTCCAGCGCATGTGTTTGGGTAAACAATCGTGAGCGGTGATATCGCCATCTTAACAATGGTGAAATTGATCTTTTATAATTTCTTTTATAAAGTGTTTGTTTTTATTGAGTACAGAGAACTGTAAAGAGAATTTTCTAGTTTTGCAGTACGATTCTTTGTGTTTTGAGTTTATTTTGGCCTTGCATCTCGGAGCGAAACTTTATCGCTAGTTTTAAAGCTCATCCGCCATTGATATCCCACTCTGCGTCAACTGCTATGGACTGAAAGCCTTCCCGAAGACATTCCTTCCTAAGTAATTCCATTTGAAATCATTCCATTTAGAATTCCAAATGCCTGGTATTGTTACAAGCTTACAAATGTTAGCGTTTTAAAGATTAGCTGACAGGACGACCAAAAAAATTCCGCTATTGCTTAGTATTTTTGTGCCATAATGCGGAAAATCTTTTCCATTGTATTTATTGCCCTGCTTTTCATTATAAATCCTCTGTCATATGGTTCTTTTATGAATAAATTCTATGATATAAATAAAGTATTGAATGTCTACTATTATTTTGACCATTGTTGGCATTAAATTTAAATATAGCTTCTCGGATATCTATAAATTTAAACTGATTTTAGTTTTTTAGGATTGAATAACACATTTTCTCCTTTTTCCTTCTAGTCAGACTAGTTCTCTGCTGTTGTCCTGGTGAGGTGTGGTTTCTGCAGAGGTCCCGATTTTGTTATTTGGTTTTTTGCTCTTGTGTGTACTATCTTTTATGAGGGTGAATTGAAGTGGCACAGGGCCTCAGATGTGCGCTGACTCTGCCCAAGTATCACAGCGCAGCCATAAATCTTGTGTTTTTGAGGCTACCCTCAGAGGCGTTTGGAAGCTGCTTCTTGTGTCGATAGCCCAGAGTTTCTGGAAACAGTTATATAACCACAAAAAGCAGCGAAAACCAGAATCTAAAGTAGAGCAAGTCAATGTTCATGCACCAGTTCATAGAACTACTGCAGTTTGTGCTTATGTATATGTATGGGTTTTTAAATGAGTTACTGAAAAGCACTTGTTTGTGTCCCGGGAAATGAGAAAAAAATCATGCTCTGCGTCTTTTCATCCTAAACCTTCAATTAAGTCGATGAAATGAACTTAATGACATTACAGTTCAGCCGACGTCCATGGAGAGACTTGGAAGGAGTTGCACACCGCTGAATTGAATTACGCTACCCATGCTGTGACCTTTGTGCATTCTTATTGGCCGCAGTGTCAACCGAAACGCGAAGGAATGGTAAAAGTGCGATGGGGCTCGTGATGGAACATTCCAGAAGTGTTGGACCAGTTTAATTTGGGTTGAGGCTGCGGACTTGAATCGAGAGCAGAAGAGGATTTATACGTGCAGCAAATAACATGTTGGAGCTGCATGTTGCATTCTGGGTCATTCCGAGATATGTAACGTAATGCCACATGGCAAAACATTATTCTGTTTCCATAGTGATTTGAAGGCCAATACTATTTAAGAATTCTCTTTAATGCGTAGTCAGTAGTAAATGAAGAACCGAGAGTCTACTAATTTAAGTATCGTGTTTGCTAAATATGGGCATCAGTGAACTCTGTTGACCTGCTATTGTGTGTGAATCCACATATTATGGGAGGACTGTATACAACTATATCCATGCGTACAGGACAGTGACTAAACAGCCAATCGTCTTCATGAGAAAGCAATGGCATTCACTCAAGTGCTGCAGCCCTGCCCCTCCTGACTGTGTTACTCCGGGATAATCAACGCTTTGTGCTGGCTGCGGAATCCGGGACAAAAAACGCAAGACTCAATTAGAGAGAAGGTCCGAAAAAGACTGTTACCGCAGCAACTACAGAAAGCCTTTAAAGCTAGACGGGAACTGGTGTTGCAGCTTTTGTATGCTGCGTTATGCTGCTAACTGTGCCATCCTGGTGCCAGTTTAGTGGCCCGGGGCCAAAACCATGTGCAGTCTATGCCAGAGCTTCAGAAAGAGTCATGAGGTAGTGAGTGGTGTTTGCCAAGGCAAGCATCACTATTATTACTGCTCGTAGAAACCTGTAACACTAAGTATTTAACTTTAATTGTAATTCCAACTGCAATGTTTGTGCTACGGACTTAAATTATGCCTTAAATCATGCAGGTTGTTGTTAAAAGGAGTGCATATACTTTTCTTCACTAGCAGATGTTAAAATAAACAGAGATTTACACTAAAGGAGGGAAACAAACCCAAACTACCAGAACTACCAAAAACCATTCAGAAATTTTTAGAAGCACTTATTTTATTATAGGTAAACTGTTGTAACCATGTTTTTTGGCGCAATCCCTACCATTTACAGTTAAACTAACTATGGTTAAACTATGGTTAGTGTAGCAATTCCCTACGCTGGTTGGATAGTTTTAGCTGGTGAACCAGCCTGGACTTAGCTGGTTTAAGCTGGTTAGCAGACTGATTTAAGAGGGGTTTTGGCCCCTTTTAGCAGGGAACGCATTATATAGCATTAACAACACTTTATAAACAACATAGCAACATACTAAAATGCCATATACACACCATTTAATTCTGTTCTGTAAACACGGTTCTGTAATTTACCACATTAATAACAAGCATATAATAAACAAATCCACTTAAAATAAGACACATAAAATGGCAACCTGTCAAGAACGCGTCCTGAAACTTTAACAAAACACCTTGGTTCTGTAGGTGGCGGTGTACTTAAAATCACGGAATATTACAAGTATTTTTGTATTATTTTTTTGCGTATTATTTGATCAGAAATACTAAACTAAACTATACTAAACTCGCACACATGGTTTCAGTTATTGCAGTTGTCACTTTTGAAACTTTACAGTATGTACGTGGTCAAAAAACATAATTTAGCAAAGCAAACGTTTTGCAACCATTTAGAACACCTTAGCAACATCATTACACCCATATTCAAAACGCAAGCATTGTATCAGCAAGCCTTAGAAAAATACAGCTTCTCTATATAGAGGCCACCAAAAGAGATGCAAGATATGAGCTGTGCTGAAGCTTATTCTTCACAGAGACAAAAGTAGCTCCCAAAAATGTATTAAAGGTGGTCAGCTGTGTAGAGGCAAGTTGTGGACCCAAAACAATAAAGAATAAAAGATGTGGAAACAGCCTGGAGTTCATTAGCGGTTCTTCAGCTGAGCCTCGCTGCAACCGGCCTGGAATGAACAGAGGGGGGAGAGGATGAAGAACAAAGATATACTGATCCACAGACAAACACGCTCGGAGGAATTGTGACTGCTGATCACCATGAATTCATTCCTTGCTGTTGGCCTGGCGAAAGATCAGTGAGAATATGTGGGTGAAGATTGTTTGTTTGTGACTCTCCAGTCCAATATGAAATGTGTTCAAGTTAGAAAAGCTGAACAAAGCTGCCCGTTTTTGCCCAAATCTGTCTGCGTTTGCTTTATTGGAATGCTTTACACCATACAGGATTGCCTCAGTTTTCTTTTGACCAATCCATGTCATCAATTTAAATGTATATTTTGCATTATTATGATCATTATTGTAGGTGAAAGATTGAGAAGTGGGCTTTAATGCGAACCACAGATGGTTTATAGCTGCTCTCCAAGTTGAAATTTCCCTGGATACAAGCTGAAACCATGTGTCCGTGACATCTGAGACTTCCTCACGTGCCTGTGGATATTTTTTTTAGCAGAATGCTCACATTCCCCAGTCTTTGAATTTCAGAACGAGAATTTTTATTATTGATTCTTCTTCTTTCAAACCCAACCAAGTGGCCTCTAGCCATCTCCATTTATCCCCCAGATACTCAACTCTGAAAGGGATAGATTTTTTCTCGGCGGAGAGGAGGAAAACCGTGCTGTATGTTGAAATGCCAAAGGTTTTCTTTATTAATTAAAAGGAGTTTCTGTTATAGTACCTCCCGTTAATCTAAAACAGCTGGATTTGAGTTAAGAATCATATGTTATCAAGCCCAAAGTAGCTTTTACTGAACCCCAGATAGACAAAGGCGCATTTACAGCAAGGTGAGAGCGTTTCTGGTTTCTATGCCACATATTTTATGACATCAGCTTCTGAACAATACAGGCCACATTTCTCCAGCATGATGTGAACCCTCTCATATTTAATCAACTTGTAAAAAGAAGGTAAGACTTCCTCTGTTTTACAATCAATTAGTTAACTAGTTTGTTCTATTTACAGGCGGAAAACAGCAACATGCCTGAATTATAATCGTCCCAGAATTCATCAGGGGCCACACAGTGGAAACCAGACATTGGACATGTTACTGATTTATAAAAAACTTAATAAGTATTTTATATTTAATACATAAATATCTATGGAAAGTTATTAAAACAGCAGTTCTGTAGAGCAAACTATCGCTTAATGTTCATTTTAAAGAAGCATTTTTCACTGAATGCCTAAATGGTTTTTCAGAGGTTAAAAATACACTTGACTTAATTTTAAACCAGCATATTGGTTGCTGTGTTCTTTAAAATTCCAGCACATAGATAATTTCTGGACTGTAAAAATCGTTTGTAGAACTTAAAAAAAATGTGTAGAACTCTAATGACTGCAAAACTGTTTTTGGTTCTATAGGGACCTTAGTCTATGTAATGCATTGGTGGATGTCATCTGAAAGCAATGGAAGCACATTCGCAGATGCATTAACTTTAGATTTATAACAACACAGGCATTTATAGCCCCGGGGATTATGACATGCTCTCAATTTCTATAAAAGTGCTCCACGATGAATCGCCAACCAGCAAGGAATGTCCTCGCACGTCGAGAGGGAAGAGTATAGCACACTTGTGAACAAAATCTGAGACAAAGTTGTAGAAAGGAAATAGCCGCTCACTTTGGCAGCGAATCCACTGGAAAAAAACAGACCTTCCTACTGTACCTTTTTTTTTTTGTGGCTGGCTGGCATTTTGCCACAATGTCCAGTCTGTTGCATGAGCCATTTTGAATGGCTTTGTTAAAGAGGAATTCAGCCGAAGAGCCTAGATTTTACTGGTCTAAGTAATGCAAAGGTTCTGGAACATTACATAACCTTGCTATGAATGTATAACCACTGCTCTTATTCTCTCTCTCTCTCTCTCTCTCTCTCTCTCACACACACACAAACACACACACACACGTTTTTTTCCCGGACTGCTGGACTGAGGTGGAATTGATCCAACAGAGGATTGTCTGTAACTCTGAGCCTGTTCTCCTTTAAGGGAGGAATGTTCCTGTGGTCAAACAATCAGGTTTTTGCTTAGGATGCCATGAATGAACAGAACTAGTTTAGCTAGTGGTTCTTGCTAAAGCTTAGTTTGAATACTATTGATAATTAATTTACATAGTCCTAAATACATTTAATCTTATTTTAAATATCTAAACCAATGTATATTATATTGCAGCCATTTGCTAAAATCATTTAAGTTCATTTTTTTCCCTCATTAATGTACAAACAGCACCCCATATTGACAGAAAAAGAATTGTTGACACTTTTGCAGATTTATTAAAAAAGAAAAACTAAAATATGACATGGTCCTAAGTATTCTGTGACACTTCTGTGCTGTGACACTCATATATTTAACTCAGGTGCTGTCCATTTCTTCTGATCATCCTTGAGATGGTTCTACACCTTCA
>JAUMHP010000082.1:13057283-13071303 GCA_032361065.1 Enteromius trimaculatus | reverse complement strand
TATATATATATCAAATAAAAGGAAATAAATAAAATAATGAAATTATATTTATTAAATGAATCCATTTAGTTTGAACATTAATATACCTTTTAACAACTACATATATTATTAAATGAAATCGTAAGTTTAATGAAGTTGTTAAAAGCTGTTAGTTGTCATTAATACATAAAGCATATAAATGAATGAGATAAATGACATGTCAACTTGTTTTTCTGGGTCATGCATGCATGATCTGTGTTTATTAAATGCACGAGTGAATAAAAAAATGTAATAGAAAATTCAGTACCATATTATTACTTAAGATCAGCTATATCTATCTTAATAATTATTTTTAGTCACAGATTTATTGTTATTTTACACCTTGAGTCATACAATAAACACAATGAGCAGTCAAAAGGCACTTGTTTTGCAGAATGACCCTGACAAATGACATTTAGTGGCCTTGTTTATTGCCTCAGGGTGTTAATTTCTGAAAATCGGCGCCACGAAAACAAACATCCTAAAAATGCATCTGGGGCAGCGACTGATGATTTTAATGGCTTTACTGTTGCTTATATACCCTACATTTACCTTTGCACTCATTTAATGCAAGCTTGAGGATCGCCTCAAACCTGAACGTGCATTTTGCTGTCAGGATGTAGACCATACTGTCACTGGTCACTTTTATGACTGCCATTTCAAGCCTTTTTCTAAATTATTACAAGATAGTCGAGGTAGTTTAACGTGGAGCTGGAAGTCTCTGTTGGGTCTCACTGAGTAATTAAGTCTGTCGTTGGAAATGTCATTCGTTGTTATTGTTTCCTGTGTTTAGGAATGCTATTAGTGTTAAAACCTCTTTTTTGTTATTTACTGCAGACTAAAATTAATTATTTTTAGAACGGCGCATAATAAACCCTATCAGTCTTTTCAGTGTTTAATAATTGTGCTTCATCTTAAGATCAAAGCGTTTCGCTGACACGTAACCTTTAACGGTCTATCAAACTGTTTTCATTTTTTTTAAGGAGTAGAATAAAATGGAATTAATTTGTCAGTGTGTCGAGCGATTTGTTTCTCATAGTGCATGTCCAACGAGTCTTAAATGTTGTTGCTGCTTCTGTGTCGTTCGTTCTTTTTGCATTTTTTCTGCACCTTTTTTTCCAAGAATCTGTCTGTCAGTCTGTCTCTGTCCCACCTAACATGACTTCTTGAATAACGCAGCCTCACTTCCTCTGACCAGCAAAACCCTTCATGCAAAAACTACCAGTGTCACTGTTAGTCGGGTTAAGAGATGAGGGCTATAGGCTTGGCTGATCTAGATGGACTCTATCCTGTCTTGTCTGCTGTCCTGCTGTTATGGAACTCTGAGCAGTTACTGAAGCCCAGTTACAGTATGGACTTACCAGTACTTAGGGGTACCAGCATGCATCTGCTAGCCAACCTGATTATTATTTTTGTTATTCTTGATTTTTATATGGCCCATTTTGCAGTAAGTATGCTAATGTGTGTTTTAATTGCAGCCCTTAAGGTAAGTGTGTTATCGAGAAGCCAAATGTTTATTCTCTTGCTGTAGGACTGATAATGTCACTGTTTTGGAGAGGATCGTTTCTTTGGAATATGTATTTGAATTTGTAATCCTTGCTTTGCAAAGGAAGGCTAAAAAAGGAAGGCTTTATTTTCTGACAGAACGTGCATGGCTGACCATGCAGTGAGCTCTAAACATCTGAGACCACATCAAAAATCTAGGATTTTATTTGTACTGGACATAGAAACAAGTAGTTTTTTTGTATTTTCTGGTACCGCCAGGCATTTCAGAATGATTATAACAATGCTGTGAACATGATCAGTCCACTGCTAACCAAGTTATCATGTTTCAAAGTCGCATCTGCATCTGAATTTTTTTTTCCGGCAAATGTGTTTTCATCATAGATATACATTTATTGTTATATATGAATACATTTTTTTAAATGTGCATTTTGCATTTCCATCCAGGTTTTTTTTTTTTGTTTTTTTTTTTATTACGTTATTCCAAAATGTGTGTGAAAAAAAATAAATAAATAAATAAAAAAAAAAACATAAATAAATAAAAAAAAACAATAAAACACCTGCGTGTTGTTCAAGCAAAAAGGAACCGTAAAAATTACCGTAAATACTAAGAAATTCATTAATTCTGAAATTCATAAAAAAAAAATTATTAAATGTTTCACTTTAGTTGTTAATGAATAAAATACATTTTAATATAGATGAGTTCTGTAGTTTTCAAAATTGAATTCAAAATAGAATATTTTCCACTGGTGGTTTCAGACTTTCAGACTCCACTGCATGTGCCTGACAGTTATGTGGCTTATTTGAAATGCGTGTTGTTATCGATGGCTCAGCTTTGGTTTTTAATTTCACACTTAAAATTGTTGAAAAGTTATGAAGTACATTCACAGAAATCTGTACTTGCACATTAAAAAGCAAAGATCAGTAATCTGAACAAAAAGCTAGTTTGTTTTCATTTAAAGCCTGATTCTCTAATTTAGTCTGCTTTATTTAGTACAGGGGTGGGGGAACGTTGATCCTGGAGGGGAAAAAAATACTTACCTGCATCCTGAAGTCCTAGATTAGCTGGCTCAGGTATGTTTGATTAAGGCTGGAGCTAAACTCTGCAGGGACGCTGGCCCTCCAGGATCAACGCTCCCCACCCCTGATTTAGTACATGATCGAAAATACTTCTTTCATTATGTACGTATTTAACATAAAGTTGATTAATATTAGCATATTCACTCTAATTATCGTATATTCTACTCCTTCATACATACATGCATGCATGCAATTTTACATAGATTGCAAGTGAAACATTGTAAGTCTTTTATAACCTCTACATAGTCACTGTAAATAACTATATCTCATCTAAATATAGACAATAAATACTGAAGGGCGTTGTTTGGTCTTAAAATAAATCCTATATAAATAGAATAACCATTTCCATTTAAGCAACCCTTTTTCTATTTTCTGCATTTTTAATTTTTTTTACTTTGATCTTTTGTTATATCTGTCACAGTGAAGTATCATAACTCAGCACTGAAGCAATAACTGGATGCCTGACAGCAGGAGATATTGAGACTGTTAGAGTTGATTCATGTGGCTGTGCTTTTCTGTAACTTGTCTGTGTCATTGTTTGTTTGTTCTTCACCTTGTTTTTCCAGGGTCAAGGAATGTTGCCTTATTTTGCTAACTTCCGTCTGCTTGCAGAGTTTTCCACACCGTGTGTAAACCAACGGTAGGTATTTGACTGATACTAAATTTTCAGTGGGCGAACTTTGTAATTTCCCCCTCCATATACGTCTTGAAGCCATTAAAGACATGATATCTGAATTAACACTATGTACCTTCACGAGTGCCTGGTTTTATTGTGCACTATTTATTATGATGATTTAAAAAAGAATTCTCAGTTTCTTCGCTGTCCATTCGCTCACCATAAATGCTATGTCTGCTTAACATTTTTAGCATTTTTTGTTATTTGCCTGTCCTTACCAAAAGTAAAAAAGACGATTAAACAAAGTCATAACAAATCTGCACATGACCGAATTGATTTTTACTGTGGGTTCACCCAAAAATGAAAATTTGCTGAACGTGTACTCTCCCTCAGGATATTAAAGATGTAGAAGGTCTTGTTTCTTAATAAGAACAGATTTGAAGAAATCTAGCATTACTTCCCTTGCTCACCAAAGGATCCTCTGCAGTGAATGGGTGCCGTCAGAATGAGAGATCAAACAGCTTATAAAAACATCACAATAATCCAAACAGCTCCAGTCTATCAGTTAACATCTTATGAATCAAAAAGCTGGATTAGTTTGCAAGAAACTAATCCATAATTAAGGCATTTTAAGATTATTCTGCTGCTTCTGGCTGAAATAGTCAATAATAATGTTGATCCTCTGTTGATCTTTCACATCAAAAATTCATCAATATATTTGTTACGTATCTGCATATTTCTCTCAGAAATTACTAACTGTTTCACTTGGGGAAAAAAACTATTTCACAAGACGGTTATTGATGGACTGCAGTTGCGTGGGTTATTGTAATGTTTTTATTAGCTTTTTGGACTCTCATTCTAATGGCACCCATTCACTTCAGTAGATCCATTGTTGAGGAAGTGATGTAATGCTTTATTTCTCCAAATCCGTTGTTGGATGGCCTAAGGGTTTGTGCATTTTCATTTTTGGTTGAACTGTTTCTTTAAATGTATTTCAAATGCGATTTCATGTTGTTTTTAGTAAGAAATGACAAATGGCACTGTAGATTAGTTTACAGCATGTCACTTTGCTCACCTGTGTTTTCCAGCTGGTTCTTTGAAGTATTAGGTTACCCCAAAGCCTCCAAGCCCAACATGGCTAACGGGGTACTGATGGCGGTCGTGTTTTTCCTGGTACGGATTGCCGTCATGCCGGTGTACTACAGCCGAATGTGCTCTGTGTACGGCACGGAGGCCTTCTACAAAGTCTCCTTCGGCGGCAGAAGCGCTTGGATCTTCTCCAGCATCTGCCTGGACATCATGAACGTCATGTGGATGCATAAAATCGCCCGCGGTTGCTACAAAGTCCTGCGTTCCAGCCGGAAATCTAAACCTGAAAGCCAGGAGAACGGAAAAACCGACTGAGCGAAAAAAAAAGGGCGTTCGAATTTTACACCATTTGCTCACTGACAGGGTCGTTGTCTTATAGACAGTCTTCATGGGACACTACGGTGTGATGGTGACTGGTAAAGACTTTGAAAACCACCCCAGAGCAATACTTCAGAGTCAAGACCCGCAACTCTGGCAAAATGTCAAATTGAGATCTAGTACACCAGAAAAGACTGGCCAAATTTTTATTTCGTGGTTGTTTTGAAACTGTACACCAAAAGTGCAAACGATGCACTGTTCGAGATCACCGGCTGAACTGTATTTTAACCATGTTTGGTTTTAATTTTAAACTGTGGGCAGGTAAACCACATTATTTATTCATCAAAGTTCAGTCCGTCGCTCTCAATCACTGTACTGTGCAAAGGGGCCAAGTGGTCAGTCACCTGATGTTCACGTTTACTTCAGAGCCGCGTATATTGACTGTGAAAGATTCATCCACACAACTGCACTGCACTAAATGAGGAAAATCAGCAATCTGGATCGGTGTACTAAAGAAGAATCTCTTGGAAAATTAATGTCACATACTTGTATTAGGTATTTTATCGAATGCACAAATGAGATCCAACTGTTGGTTAAATAGGCAAATATTTTATATATACAAGATGTGAGCAGTGATTGCAGCTGTTTTTAAGAATGAAACCTGTTTACACTCGCTCCAGATTCGTTCCGGATTCGCTCCGCTCCGCTCCCATGAAACGGACATCACGCTTTGTTCGCGCTGTACAGTTAATTGCATGCGCCGATGTTGTTCTCTGAATGTTTGCATTGTACATAGAAATTTTATTGAACATAGGGCAATTATTTTAATTACGTTGATGTACAGTGTATCAATAAATACTGAATTAAATGATCGAATATGACTTTGAAATGGTTTTAAAAGGAAGCGTAGCTCGTGAATGTTCAAGGACTTTCTTAAAGTCGGATCGTTTTCCTGCATCGTACCTAATTTATTGAACCAGTTTTACACTGGGACAGCATGGTAATGTTTGTACGGCATATTTATTATTTTTTAACGGAAAGATATAAAAGTCGTCAATGTATCTGAGTAGATATAACAGCATATGAAAGAATTCACAATACAGAGATACTTTTATGAATTCATTTTACAATGCATTGTCACGATGTATGACGAATTTAGTGTAGACTATTCATACTGTACACGTGCATTCGGTGGCACAGATGTGAGCGCATGAGATTTTATTGATTTAAAATGAAAGGCAGTTCGATATGGCTTACAGCAGTTTGCGTGAAAACAATTTTAAAGCGGTTCTGTTTTTAATGAACTACGTACTTGAATTTTGAACTGAATTTTCTGAGAGCCAGACCTATGAATACTGGCGCGAGACATACAGGAATCCATGTTGTAGTAATTTATTATTATTTTTGCCTTTGTCAATCACTCAAAATGCCTTTTTTGTTTCGTTAAATAAACATCTTTTACTTCTGGTGTCATTTTGTACCACGTGGTTCATTGTATGGTCTATTGTATGACTATCACTTTGAATGTTTTTATCTTTTTAATTCTCACCAATGTTCCAACCAAAGGTCAAATGTATCGAATGGCGGTTCGTAATCGTACATATTAAGTAAATGGTGGCGCAACAACAGAAAAAAATCAAGTTGGGTGAACAGGCATGTATTGTCTGTGAAGTGTTATTTGAAACAAGCAATGGGAAAGAAGTTTGCAGGTCATTTTCATGAAAGCACTGAATAATACATCTATGAACTGTTAAAATGTCATTTAATTTTTTTTTTTTTTTAAATATTGTACTTTACTTTTACAAAAATTATTTTTAGTGCACACAGGTCCAAACCTTCGGTGTTCAAAATTACTGTTTAATTTATGGAATGTGAAAATGCACAATATCATGACACATGGTGTGTGTGTGTTTGTGACTGAAGCATTCCTTACACTAATGTCACAGGGAGTTGTTGCCATGTAAAGGTTTACATTCGTTACTACAGCGAGCACAGGGATCATCTTCCCATTATACTGAAGGAAAGTGCATGTATCTGAGGAATGACACAGATATTTTTTTTACTTGTTTCTTTAACGTGTCATAATTTTTCACATTCGTTATGCCATTTGCCTCAATAAAGCAATATGTTCATTTTGATCCATGATTTTGTATGTCCTTTTTTGTTTTGGTTCATTTCAGTGTCTTGCGTATTTATTAGAATTTATTCCAACAGTTGTCAGTAGTCACCATTCGAAGTGGATCAAAACCTTTCATCAAAGTTGTCCTAAGACAAAAATAGGTATTGTTTTTGATTTTAGGACAACTTTGATGAAAGATTTTGATCCACTTCGAATGTTGACTACTGTAGTGCACAGGGATTACAATTTGTTAAATGTATATTGCACAAATATATATTAAAAAAGCAAAACACATGTACGTAGTAGCCTGCCAAACAAGCTTTCACAATCTAATTAATATTTATAAGCTACGGATTCGTCAAGCCCCGCCCCGCTCGCAGTGCATGCTGGATGAAGCGGAAGTAGCGGTGCACGTTGACATTGCAGAGCGTCCGATCCACACATTACACAGAGAAAGGTGAGCTTAGCTGATATTTTCCATTACCTTCAGTGAACGACATCATTATATCAACATGCCTAAAAAGCTGGTTACGTTCGAGAGAAGGTGTTTTAAAGAAATACGCGGTTTGGCATTCAGTGAAATTGTTTTAACAGTTACATTACTGTGTGAAGGATGTTATATAACTTATCTTGTGCAAACATTTACATTTTGGGATGAGTAAAGGTCAGAATTGTTGAAATATGGTATATAAATAATCAAAACGATTAATTTAAAGATACGGAGAGTATAGTAGGTTAGCCCTAAAAGTGTAATTAACATAAAACAACATGCAGAGTTGTTCCAAATCTATAATAAACAAGTTATAACAGTAGTTATAAAGCCTTATGATAGCTTTGTGTGAGGAAAATATATTCTTATATTCATTTATCGTACATAAAACTGCTTCACATAAGATTGTAGTGTGTATATATATATATATATTATATGTTTTCTGACTTAAGTCAGATTTTTGTCAGAAAAAAGTCCTATGGAACAACATATGGGTAAAAAAAAAAAAAAAGATTTTCTATTCAACAGCATAACATAATAATTAGTGATGCAACAGTATCTACTTGATCTTTACTGTCCTTGTTTTCTTAATCTCTTCAGGATTGGTATTCATCATGGGTGCGTCTGTATCCAATCTTGCCCCAACTATTCAGGCAGAGTCTGCGGTGTCACCAGCGCCTCATTTTAGTGGGGCGTCCCCACCCCCTGGGTGTCCCATGCATCAACAGCCCCCCAAAAGTGAGTCCTGCACCATCTCTTATCATGAGCTTGATATCGTATATTGCATGTAATAATTTTTCATAATGTGTAATACAAACCCAGGCTCTCCGCCTCCTGAGTGCCCCATGCATCAGGCTCAGACACCGCCGGCTGGCCCAGTGCATCAGGAGAGAGCTTATGAGTTTGTCGAATGTCCCATGAGAGCTTCTGAAGGAGCCATCGATCCCACAAACATGGTGAGCTGGGCATACCGTCGTTAAGATGGCGCTCCTTAAGATTCTTTTGGCTTATGTGTGTTAATGTTGCTTTTATGTGTCCCACAGATGCCCCCTCCAAATCAGGTGCCGGCCCAGGACCAGCCATTCTCTCTGTCCGTGAAAAGAGAGGAGTCTAAAATCCCACGATCAGGAACAGGCCAGAACTGGGTTTATCCTTCTGAACAGATGTTCTGGAATGCTATGCTGCGGAAAGGGTGAGTTTGTTTTTTTGTGTTTCTATTACTAAATCTAGGTTTTACATACATGGAGAGCTCTAAGTGAACCAGATTTGGCTTAGCTGCAGGAAGCTTGTTAGTGCTGTAACTTGATTACCTAGATAGAAATAAATAGCAGTGCAGTTTTCTCCAACTCCACACGGAACACAAATAGAATGATTTCAATAGAATTTGATGTTAGCAAGTTTTTGAAGTTGTTCCAATGTTTTAGAAAAGTCTCTTCTGCACATCAAGACTGCATTTATTGCAGTAGTACAGTAATATTGTGAAATATAAAAAATATGTTTAAAAATAACAGTTTTCTATGTTGTTATATCAGTTTTCTAATATATTTGGAAATGTAATTTATTCCTGCGATAGCAAAAAATAAATTTCACATCCATCACTCCCGTCTTCAGTGTGACCTGGTCCTTCAGAAATGTTCAGAGGTTTATGCATCCTTACTGAATAAAAGTATTACTTAAAAAATACTCTAAACTTTTGACCGGTAGTATGCAAATATAGCTAATAAGTGTCTCATAATAATAAAAAAGTAGTGCTGTCAAACTATTTATTTAGATTAATTGCACCCAAATTTAGTTTACATAATATGTTTGTGTACTGTGTATATTTATTATGTATATTTAAATAATAAACACAGTGTATATATATATATATATATATATATATATATACCTTTATATAAAGCATAAATATATTTAATATATAAACATAACATATTTTTCTTAAATGTATACATGCATGTGTTTGTATTTGTGTATATATATACATAATAAATATACACCGTACACACACACATTTTATATAAACTAAATTTATATTTTGGATGCAATTTATCGATTAATTGTTTGACAGCACTATAAAAAAGTAATATAAAAATGCATTTATATGTAATTTTTTCCCCTTAAATTATTAATGTGTATACATAAATATATTTATGTATATAATTCACATTATTCTTTTTTTTTTTTTTTGGAATAAAAATATGAACAAAATGTGTAAAACTAAATGTTGTTTTAAAAAATATTTATAATCAGTTTTTTTTTTCTTGCATTGGTTGCCATCTTTGATCTTTTTTTTCTATTTTACTTGTTGCTGTGCATCCTGAGCTTGCGTTATCCATGTGATATGTACAAGATGCTGCCTTTTTGGTCAAAGTTGGTATTTTGGTAGGCAAATTTTGACCTTCTGTTTAGGCACTCCTTTTTTTTTAGGTAGGCAGCACACTATGTTCGGAAAGGAGCTATTGTTTTCATACTATGCAGAAAAAACAAGAGGATGTTTTGCACATTTTGGAAGGAAAATCTGTCTTATTTTGTGCTGGATTACTTAAAATAGCTAACTGCTGTTGTTATTTTTCTAGGTGGCGCTGGAAAGATGACAGTCTTGACCCAGAAGACATGACCAATATAATCCAGATCCACAATCGTAACAACGATCAAGCCTGGCAGGAAATCCTGAAGTGGGAGGCAATGCACGCCAGGTGACTGCTCCGCTCTCACTTTCACATGAGCAGTGACGGAGAGCACACGGTGTAAACAAAAAGTGTCTTTTTATTTCAAGAGCTAAACACTTTCATTCAGCAAGGATGCATTAAATTATTCAAAAGTGAAAAATAAATGCTTTGTAAAACACCATACTCATCAAATAATCTAGAAAAAAAGAACAACGGGAATAAAATGCTTTTTAAAATGTATTTTAAGTTGCCAATAAACAACCATGGCACATTTTATTCCGATAAAAGCTTCGTCATCACCTCTGCAGCTCTGTTGCTGTCAGATAAGCGAGGTGATAATATTGTGTTAGTCGCCTTCTGTTTGTCATCTGATGGTCACTGGCAGTGCGATCTGCTTTGTTTTACAAACTGCCAAATACGCAAGAATCATCACAGCACCCTTCGTTACTAATTGCATCAAACACACATTTGTTTCTGGCAGCGAGTGTCCATGCGGCCCGTCGCTGAAGAGATTCGGGGGCAAAGCCAAAGAGTTCTCGCCCAGAGCCAGAATACGTCACTGGATGGGGTGAGATAAATACAAATCCCTAAGGAAGTGTTTAAAAAGCTACAGGGTGCTTGATTTTCTCTCCGTTCACTTCCTCTGTAGATATGAACTGCCTTTCGACCGACACGATTGGATCGTAGATCGCTGCGGAAAGGAAGTTCGCTATGTCATTGACTACTACGATGGGGATATTGATAAAGACACCTACCAGTTTTCCATCTTGGACGTGCGCCCGGCTTTCGACTCGATGCAAGCTGTCTGGGATCGGATGAGGGTGGCCTGGTGGCGCTGGACATCGTAGAGTTAATCATTAAACAGTATGCATCACTATAAGACATCACAGACTATTCGGTTCCCATCTGTGACGCTGAGTTCTGACTGTAAACATGAATCTTTGCAAATTATTGCACATTGAGAGACTTAAAGGTTGTGAGTGTTCAATTTTAGAGAGCACAAGGAATCAGTATTTTTCTTTTTCTTTTGATGGGGTTCTGAATTAATCATCAGCTAGTGTTTTTTTCTGCTTGTTGAGTGAAACTGGAAACATGCTATCTGATCTTATTCAGAGGTTACACATATCCGCTGGTGGATTTTCTCTCTCAAAGGCTGATTATTGAGTGTTTGTAGCCAGCGGTTTGCTGGTTTTTGCTTTTGAATGTAATTGATTTCAGTCAAGCATATGAAATAATGTGAAGTGTTTTTTAAATCCATTGTTCATCTCTTCCATATTCATTCTGCTTTCAGATTTAAGATGTTTTCTTATGCTTAATATTTGGGTTTATTTATTTTGTGCAAACTGCATCATTACTCTGTGTGTGTGTGTGTGTGTGCGCGCACGTTAAAGTGTTGCTAATTATGTTCCCTTTGAGAGAGTGCTTCTGCAATATTTCTCCCCCGATTTCTCTGAATAAATATCATTTGTAACCCAGTTCACTTGTTTTAAATCTGACATGCAACAAATTATCATTCAAACTTTCGTTTGAGAGTTTTGCTGACCACTCTCTTTGAGAAAGAACATTTCTAAAATATTTACCCCCTAATTCTCTGATATTTGATATTGAACCCAATTCATTTTGTTTTAAAAAGCTACATTTTAATTCTAAAAAATAAATCTGCATTCTTAAAAGTACACATGCTCGGCTGTTTCACTTTCCAGATTACACCGGTAGGTGGTGCACTTTCCTCAGAAAAGGGCTTTTATTTTAGCACTGTTCATCAGTGATGGTGGCTATTAGAGATTATATCCATAGTCCCCTATGATTTAGAGGAGGGTCATAAAGGGTTTTCCATCGCCCTCAAGCACAAATGTAAATTAATAGTCATGATACATGGTTTATGTTTCTGGGGTTTTGTAAAATGAGTTTTATAAAGCTTATAAAATTATTTTGATAATTAATTTTTTTGATGCCAAATATCGCAGTGCAATTTTTTCCCACATTGGTGCGATTCCAGGGTCAATGGATATTGTATTGATTTGAAAATGATGCACCTTAAACAATTGTATTTATAATATATTATAAATATTAGGCCTTTCATCACCCTTTGTAGGCTCTGTATATACATATACACACACACACACACACACACATACACACACATATACAGTAGGGCAAAAAAGTATTTAGTCAGCCATCAATCGTGCAAGTAGAAAGATGAGAGAGGCCTGTAATTTTCATCATAGGTAAACCTTAACTATGACAGACAAAATGAGAAAAACAAGAAAAAAAAAAGAAAAACGCATTGTAGGAATTTTTCAAATTATGCTGGAAAATAATTATTTGATCAACAACAAAATGTCATCTCAATACTTTGTTATATACCCGGTTGGCAATGACAGAGGTCAAACGTTTTCTGTAAGGTGTTCACACACTGTTGCTGGTATTTTGACCATTCCTCCAGCAGATCTACTCTAGAGCAGTAATGTTTTGGGGCTGTCGCTGGACAACATGGACTTTCAACTACCTCCAACGATATTCTATAGGCTTGAGATCTGAAGACTGGCTAGGCCACTCCAGGACCTTGCTTCTTATGAACCCACTCCTTCGTTGCCCGTGCAGTGTGTTTGGGATCATTGTCTTGCTGAAAGACCCAGCCACGTTTCATCTTCAATGTCCTTGCTGATGGAAGAATGTTACATGGCCCCAATCATTCTTTCGTTTGCACGGATCAGTCGTCCTGGTCGCTTTGCAGAAAAACAGCCCCAAAGCATGACGTTTCCACCCCTGTGCTTCACAGTAAGTATGGTGTTCTTTGAATGCAACCCAGCATTCAAGTTGAGTTTTTACCAAAAACTTCTATTATGGTTTTATCTGACCCCATGACATTCTCCCAATCCTCTTCTGGATCATCCAAATGCTCTCTAGCAAACTTCAGACGATCCTGGACATGCACTGGTTTAAGCAGGAGGACACGTCTGGCACTGCAGGATTTGAGTCCCTGGCGGGGCAGTGTGTTCCTGATGGTAGCCTTTGTTAGTTTGGTCCCAGCTCTCTGCCTGTCATTCACTAGGTACCCCCGTGTGGGTCTGGGATTGTTGCTCAGTTTCTTGTGATCATTTTGACCCCACAGGGTGAGATCTTGCATGGCGCCCCAGATCGAGGGAGATTATCGGTGGTCTTGTATGTCTTCCATTTTCTAATAATTGCTCCCACGGCTGATTTCTTCACAGCAAGCTGCTTACCTATTGCAGATTCTTCCCAGCCTGGTGCAGGTCTACGATTTTGTTTCTGGTGTCCTTTGACAGCTCTTCGGTCTTGGTCAAAGTGGAGTTTGAAGTGTAAGTGTTTGAGGTTGTGGACAGGTGTCTTTTATACTGATAACGAGTTCAAACAGATGCCATTAATACAGGTAACGAGTGGAGGACAGAGGAGCCTCTTAAAGAAGAAGTTACAGGTCTGTGAGAGCCAGAAATCTTGCTTGTTTGTAGATGACTAAATACTTTTGACTGAGATACTGTATGTTTGTATTTGTTTTTTTTGTCTGGGTTCTGTTTGGCAGGGAACCAGAAAAGCCCCTTGTAGTGCACAGAGCAGATCTCTAAACAGCCCGTGGCAGTGGAGTCTGGCGGAGAGATTCAAGCCCCCTGCAATCCTTCCAGTCTGTTTCATTTACATACCAAAAGATGCCCAGCTGTGCCAAGTACAATAACCAGGCTTTGTCTAGATTCCAGAACTGTAACATTAATTACGGGAATGAGTAACAGTTGGAAAGTTTCTAGCTTGCGGGTCACTGGTGGTCCTGACATGGATGTTCAGATGTTGGCTGATGTTTTTGCTTCTGTATTGATTCTACTGCATCCAGCATGTTTAGTAGTTCAGTTATGACTAGCTTGTTAGAAATTATTGTTAACTAAAATTTAAACCAACAACTTTTTCATTGCTTAACATGATTCAAACACTAACTGAAGTAAAATATAAAATATTACTAATTTTAAACAAATTTTGTAAACTAAATTGTAAACTGATTTTATTTCAGCTGTTTGCATTTCTATTTTTTTTATTTTTTATTCAAATTTTTATTTTACTTAATGTGAACTATATAAATTAAAAATTTAAAAATTTTAATTTTTATA
>JAUMHP010000082.1:13026075-13047054 GCA_032361065.1 Enteromius trimaculatus | reverse complement strand
TATGTATTTTATTATTTTGAAAAAAATTATTAAATCAGTTTTTTTATTTCAATGTATTGAATATTTATATTTATTAAAAGTTTCTGAACTGTCGGCTATGCTCCTCCGCATCGCCGAGGGAATCGGTTTGGAGCTACTGCGTGTGCCTTCGGCCGACCCCTCACAGCTGGATGATTGGTACCTGGGGTTCAGGACCACGGCCCAGCCGCCTTCCCCTCCAATGCCTTTCTTCCCGGAGGTGGATGAGGAACTGACCAGGACGTGGCGAATCACGTATTTGTCATGCCTGTGCTCAGGCTCCTTTCCCCTCACCGCTCTCACTCAACAAGGAGTGTTGCTTCATCTTATGCATTGATGCGCCTCTCTAGCAGATATCTGTAGGGCTGCAGGCTAGGCGACACCCAACACCTTCGCCAGGTTCTACGACCTTCGCGTAGAGGCTGTGTCCTCCCGTGTCTTCACTGAAGACAGCAGGTGAGCGGGAGGCTGGCTGGTGAGGGCTTGCTGCGCCATTCCAATGGGATCCGTGCACATTTTTCTCAGGGTTCCCTCCAAATAAGTGATCTGAGTCCTCCCTGCCCCTGCGTTTGGAACTAGAGCGGAGTAGCTCCGTACTGTGATCCACTGGCTTTCCTTCGCTCAGTAGGTTGTGGCTCAAATCTCAATATTCCACAGTCAGCCAGAAGGCTGTGTTTCCCTTAAATCATATCCATAATCTTATCGATATATTGAATTTCTTTATTCCACATGCAGAAACTACGTGTTTAAGGCATGTGCTCCGCTCCCCCAACCTTATGCTTCAGTACTACTGGCAGCCCTGGGGGACCCCCAGTCTGGTCCCCAGGGTGTTGGGGAAGGTTACATGCAGACTCCTCTGCTGACAAACTTGAAAAGCATCTCCCTGTCGGCGGAGGGGTCTCCGCGTAACGTGGCCTCTAGGGATCATGGCCTGTTCCATGGGTGTTCTCATATCTAACGTCGAAGTGATTCGACTGAAAGGGTAACATTTAGGTTACGAACGTAAACCACACTATGAGGTTGCACTGTCTCTAGCTCGGCTCTTCAGCGAAAACCTACATGTGCACTGCGCTTGGTGCCCTCTTATACTCACGCATGATGAGGTGCACCTGAGTGCAATCAAGTGCACGCCAATATTCATTGGCCTTTTGTATAAAGCTCAAAGGCAATTGGTCTCTCTGGCGAGTTCCCATATGTAACGTCTCCATTCCCTCCTTCAGGGAACGTGGGTTACATTCGTAACCTAGACGGTACTTATTCTTGAGCCATCCAGACAGCACCATTTTGCTTGACAATATGATATGATAATGCATGAACCCAACAAGACTTATCTAAGCATTCCTCCCCAAGCATTAGCTCTCTCTCTCTGATGTGGTCACTTCCTCTTTGCCGTTTAAAGTTGGTGTGAAATTTGTTCCTGCATAGTCTCTGAATTGCTGCGTGATCTATGTGACGCCCAATTTTAATGTAGAGAAGTGGTATGTGTGTGAACGTGATTAAGCATCTAGCAGATTGCAAGTGCTTTCATTATCCCTGCACCAGGCGCCACTGCGGCCTTTCAGACCATTTTTTACACTTCTGCAATAATCTAAGTAACAAGCTTGATTTGAACACAAGGTTAACACGTCTCTGCTGTAACTGGTCTTTGGTCTTTCAGAAGTAATGTCAAGAAAAACCTTCCCTAAATCTTTTTTTTTTTTAACATCAAAATGAATGCATAAATATTTAATGCATTTTTGCTGATGCTCTTTTTGTTTAAAAAAAAAAAAAAACCCCAGAGTGGCATCGAACCCTTAAACGCTAGTGTATTTAGTGTTGCTGTCCATTCACCTCAAGAAAGTTCAATTTCGCAGCTTCCCACTTGAAAATGTGCAATAAAAAACTACAGGTGTGTAAAGCACCGTAAATGATGTCTGTCGATAATCACACCTGCAGAACAAATGCTAGCGTCACTGAAAGTAGCATTGTTTATCCTCCTATTTGTAGCTTTTTCCCCCTACAATTGAACACCTGCAAAGCTAACAATCTCATTTTGTTTCCATAGATGTCATCTTCCAGTTGTCGGGCTGAACACCTTCATGGTTTGAAGTTAGAAACATCCCACACATGTCTTTGGATTAAATTACCTGTATTATCTGCAGAGAATCACACTTTTATAGCTACATGCTAAAGCATGTGCTTCATACCAAAGGTTTTCAATGAAAGTTAGAGATGTCCCAATTAATTAATTGAAAAACCTTTTCCAAAACTCTTATTTTCACAGACTTAATTTTTCAAGTGACTATGGATATTAACGTGTAATGCATTTGGCTAGCATGAAACATGAAACTAACATAAAATTCATCAGAACATTTTGTGAGTAGGATTATATCTTCCGCATCTCATCCAAAGCCTCCATTGTTAATTCCAGAATGTAATTTTAGACCTATAACGGAGGCTAGCTTAAACTGTTGATAGCAGACTAATGCAGCTAAGTTGTGTGTGTGTGTGTGTGAGAGCCTGTGCATCTCTCAAATGTGTTCGTCTAAAACAGAGAAACTTTAAGTTCATTTTCTACGCTAACTGCACCGTTGTTACCTCACTTGTGAGAAGTCCAGTTGTTTTTAAGTTGATGTTAAGGATAAAGTCATCAGAGTAGGTTAGCGCTAGCAACCTTAGCGCGTATGTTAATGTGTGGGCATCTGGAGAGAGAGAGAGTATGTGTTTGCGGTACATAATTAAAACATATTTTGTGGCAATACATGGAAATGAGCTGTCATTTTTTATCATTTTGATTACTATTTTTATTTGTTTGGCCAGTGTCACTGTGAGTTTTGTAATGCTTATTTAAAGAAGCATGTAAATGAACATCTTATTTGCACTAGAAAAAATACAAATAAAATAATAATAATAAAATATTTAATACATTAGCTGAAATTGAAGTACTGAAAGAATTAAAACTGAAATAAAAATTATTAAAATGTAAAATTATTTTGACATAAAATCTTATTGAAATGAAAACTGGCAAAATACAAAAAAAGCAACTTGTAATATTCATAAACATATAAGTAAAAAACACTTTATCCAGCAGTAGGCAACCCTACAGGGACCCGGTGACCTCCAGTGATAAAACCACTCTCAGTGTGAACGCTTTAGAAGGTATCCTGCTCATACTGGCACTAGACAGCTCTCTAAGTTTAGCAACAGAGCGATAGCATCTTGATGAATCTTATTACCCTCACACTCACCCTTAAGAGCCGAACAAAGCAGCCCTGTTAGAAATGATTTTATGTCACATTGTAATTTGTTGTGTTTTAGTCCAAGTTCCCTTGCAAAGGAGCCTGGTGTCATTAGAGCGAGACGAAAGCGCGGCTCAACCCGGCACCGGGGTGGAATGAGCTGTTTGAATTCTTAACAAATGTAATTTGTCAGTGTTTATTATGGCAGGTGGGGAGGCTTCGCTCGCTGAGGAGGGGGTAAATAGGTACATCCACATGGATTATCGTTTGAGACGGTATCCTGGGCCTGGTGAGTATGAGCTGGCATCAACTTCCAACAGGCTGTCTGGAGTACAGTCTGCTGATTACTAAAGAGGGAGAAAGACAAAGGAAACAGAGCAAATGGTAAAAAGGAAGTGCACCCTTCTTGTGACCAGCAGGAGATCTCCGAACAATCTCAAACTTCAGACTCCAAAGGTGACAGCAGGGTGGACATTTGGGAAGGATTAGACCTTACTATAATCCAGCTCTTAGCTGTGTGTGTTTGAAAGGTGTGTGTGTTGGTTTGTTGCCATCGTAAGTGTGTGTGTATGTCATGGTAAGTGCGTTTGGGCACAGAGGGGTGTGAGGATTACAGCACTTTTTCAATTTCCTTTGCGAAGCATCGTAAGCTGTTTCTGAAAGCTCACATGGACGGCGTGTTCGAAAGCGACCTTTGCCGTGCCGTGTTCAATAGAGATCAGGACAGACCTCCATATTTTCCTGGATTAGAAAGCTCATGGGCCGCCAGCAGGACACGACACACTGGGCTGGACATCTACTTATAACACAGCATCTATTAGCACAGACAAAGCAATCCTGTGGGTAAACACATCTACGTTGAAGCCACTTAGAGAGGAGAGCATCAGGCAACCTAGAAAGAATGCCTCATAATTATTTTAAAGAAACAGACCTCTTGAAGTGCACCTGTTATGGATTTTTGAAAATGACCTTTCATGCAACACAGCTCTTAGTGAATGAAAACATCCTGCAAAGATTTAAATCTGAAAGTGCTCAGTGTATAAAGTTACTCTTTCTCGACTCTGAATCAATTAAATCAATGAGTTGTTTTTAAATGAATCCCAAGTCATTTCATGTTGACGTAAACATTGACATATTCCCTGCGCACTTGCTGGGCTTTTCCACGGGTCTGAATGAAAATGCAGATTCATTCTTCACCACTAGATGCCGCTTTTGGAGCAGTTTCTACGGTGGCCGAGAGAGCTCAACACGCTGCAAACTTAAGAAATCACATGCAAACAGAAGAAAACATATGCAAACAGAAAAAAAATACATGCAAATTCTCACAAAACAATCAAACACAGAGAGGCGCTGCAAACACACGAATGCACTGCAAACACAGAAACACGATGCAAACAGCACAGACCACAACGGTAATGTTTCAGGGGGATCTCAAAAGGTGCCAACCTATCCGGGACCTGATTATTTGTTCCGTGGCTCTTGGTCAGAGTAGAGATGTTGTCGCTGAACTAAAAGGTGAGTTTTTTTGTGTTTATTTAAACAACCTGATCATACGGTCTGTTGGATATTATTAGACTAATCTGACGAATTACACACTTAACTGTGAAACATTATTTTTGAGTTACTCTCAGATGGGTTCATCACTTTTTGAGGTCCCCCTGAAACATTTCCCATTGTGGTCTGTGCTATTTGCAGCGCGTTCGTGTGTTTGCAGCGCCTGTGTTGTCAAACTGATGAAGATGTTTTCTTAATGTGTTGTCATTTTTTCTGTTTGCATGTGTTTTCTTACGTTTGCAGTGCGTTGAGCTCTCTCGGCCACCATAGGTTTCCCCGGTAATGCTACAAGTGCTCACAAATGCTGCTTTATCAGGCATTACAGGTGAGATCAAATCATATTATCATGTCCTAACTACACACAATACTCCCAAACACGCAATAAATAGATTGATCAGTGATGGTGATACTATATATATATATATATATAATATATATATTAATCAAAGTTAAACGTGCCTAATGCGAGTTTGATTATCAGTTTGCATGACATTTATAGCCACACTGAAAGCAACAACAGATTTTCCTTAAAGCAAAGATTTACGTTAAAACTGTAACTTCAATATGAACCGACAAGTGTATTCCATAACACAGATGGTATCAGTCACTCAGTATGTACATTTAGTGATGTTAAAAGGTTTGATATTTATGAATTAGATCCTAAACTCAATTTCATTGAGAGTGCAGGGCACTTCCAGTGAGAGCCCGCCCACACACACTTTTGATTGGCTGTGATATTTGATTGATTCTGTTGGGTTGTGTCTGGTATGGACACGCAAAAAATGAATGGTTAAAAATGCACAGAACACTTTCTTGGGTTGGATAAATATCTACTTGTGCCTATTAGCTAGTGATTGACGGTTTCATTACACTGTTTCTTAAAGCTTCAAAACCTTTGCGAACCATTTGTTTTGAACCAGTGATTTGGCTTTATTATAACTCTAGCTTCATAACTGTTTAGAAATTTCAGTGCATGGTATGATTCTGCGAACCAGTGTCTGTTTGGGTTATACCTAATTTTGAATCACTTTTTATAAATTTACAGACAAATTAAGTTAGTTTCTTGTTGGCCTGAATAACTAAAAAAGATAAGATAAGTTGGAATACATTTTGTCATTTCTTTGGAGCTCAACAGTCATTGTATGCAAAAGAGCACCTGAGATATTCTTCTACGTCTTTTTATTCGTGGTCTGTGGATGAAATACAATCCCACAGATTTGAGTCAGTGTGAGTAAATAATAACAGAATTCCCATTTCGGGTCGAACTGTTCCTTTAAGCCAGCTAAGCATATTCTTTACCTTACTTCCACATTTGCAATCTAATTCTCGGTGGTTATCTACGAGACCTGCTCGTGATCTGCGTGGGTAGGAGGGATTCGGGAGAAATGTGTGTTGCATAGATTTTAATAGCTGTAATCATATAACCATATATCATATAACACACGACAATCTTGGGGGGTGGATGAAATTTTCCCACTCAAAATGACTTTGAGACATTTGGTCTTCAGCTGCAGGTACAATAACTGCGATCTTTATACCCTTGGGAGCAGACGAATGCTGCTGAAAAGAGAGTGAGATTGTGAAAATAGGAGGGAGAAAGGAGTACACTTTAAAGGTGACATTAGTTTTTGATGCAAAAATACTTTCTCCTCTCCCAGTTTTATGTGTGCTGCAGCACAAATAAGCCTTGTGGACAAAAAAAAGAGTAGTCTTGTTTTGGACATTTGTATAGAGCTGTCTAAAAATATTGAATACTGGTACAGATATTTAATGATATAATAACAATTTGCAATTAATATGCAGCGTGTAAAAAGTTTTTTTTTATGGAGAGAGGATGTTATTTGAGGTCCTCTTTCTTCCACATATTCAAATGCACAAGCAAACACCCATGCACCCGTTTATTTCATGAGTCAAAACCTGATTATTAAAATGAGCAGACAGTAATGCCCCCCATTTTTGGTTCAAACGGACTTTTGTTGATTTATTCAATATAGTATAAATACATTTTGCCATTTCTTTCGGATCGTACAGCCCTGAGCCTTTGGATGAATTCTCTGCTGGTTATTAGGTTAAGGACGATTCTGGCATAAGACAATAAACACTAAATTATACAATAACTCATATTATCATTTAGAAAATCTCACTGTGTTGCGCTGCGCTTGGTGGACTGTTTTTCCCATCTTGGAGTTTTTAACGTGAATTACGAGCTCCACCAGTGAGACTGTGGGTGGCTATTCTTGATTATGATCTGAATTTATTTCATTTGTGTTCCTCTCCAGAGCCTACGAGCATTTCAGCAGTCTGCCTTTATTAGAGCGGTCCACAGATCGTACCCCAGCAGCTAATGTATTCAGAGAGCCTGAATGCTGCATAAACCCATATCATTAGATAACGAGGCTGCCCATCAAGGCTGCTTTTTTAAAAATAATTTACAAATCAACAAGAATTTCAAAGCGACTACAACTTGGTTTATTAATGAGTGTTAATGCATGTGTTAAGGTTTGCTTTAATGTAACTGCTTTAATGCAAAAGCTGTTGATCATGAATTAATATGAGAGCCAAATAATAACTAACTTCATTAGCCAATTTTTTATCTAGGAACCAGAGACTGGTTTTGATTTGGCACCTAAAGCACACCCTAGTTACACATTTGAAACCACTCTAGCATCCCTAGTGTTTGAATCAAGACAATTATTATTTTACAATTACTTTACAATTAATTGCAATTAATTTAACATGCATTTATTATCCTATTTATTTAAATGAAATTAATTAATATGCATTTAAAATTTTAGAATAAAATTATTTTTTTGAATTTATTGTAATGTATTTGCTTTGAGGTTCTAGTTGTTAACAGTGATAGTTTAGTATTACAGGTATTATAATAGTTTTTATAAATATTTAGAATCAGTTTTTTTAATTTTATAGTTTTCTTTTAGTAATATTGTTGTGAATTTTTGCAATTGTTTTCTTTTAAATGTTTATATAGCTTTTATAATTTTTTGTTAAATTTATAAATAAGTATAATAATAATACATAAGTTTTATTTTATTTTTGTTTTTTTTTTTAGTTTATTTTTATTTTTATCACAATATTTTTATCCCTGGTTGTTAATTTAGCTAGATCACATATTTTAGTTTTCTTACATTTAAACTTCTCTTAAACGTAGTATGTTAAGTTCTTAGAATAATTTTTATTTGCCGTTGAAGCCTAATATTTTAACTATGAGTCATATTTTGTATTTGTTGAAAATGTTGATTTGGACTACATCATGGTGAATTAAATTCTAAATGTGCAAATAAAATGCAATATGTCTAAATAATATTGAAGCAAAATAAAGCTTTGGCAAATAATAAAAAAAAAGACGACTGGACATTGCGCAACCCAGTCTGTCATTAATTGTAGCGTAACCTAGCGTAAAACTTAAAAATAAAAACTTAAAAACTAAAATACAAATGCTACAATAAAAGCCAGCCTGAGATGCGTCTGCATGTGATGTGTATGGGAGGAAGCCTTTGAATATTCACATTTAGAGCCCATCCGTTCAGCTCTGCCGTTCTTTACATAAGGAAGCGACAGAGTTGATTTTTACACTGTCAGGAGAAAATGTCAGGGCCACTTTCCATAATGTTTTTTGACAGAGGCGGTTGCAAAGAGAAAAAGAGAGAGAGAGAGAGAGAGAGAGTGAAATGCATACACTGGAAAGATTATTTCAGCTAATCAATTTCGAGATTTTCAACAGTCTATTACTAGAGCGCACACACACTCACACACAATGCTCCATTCAGAGCATTATAGTGAATGGGCGTTCATGCAGGGACCCCCGAGATCGTAAGGAGGTGGAGAGGAGATGAACAGACTGATAGCACAGATGGCCCAGTCCATTCCCAGTACCAATTAATCCCCAGTTAAATCTGACACATCTTAACCTGCGCTGGGTCTCATTCAGCAGTACAGGAAAACCCATATGGCAAGGAGACACTTTCAGGCAGCAATTTAGACCTGGCAGGGTGCCACCACCCCCCTTTCCCGCTAATAGACATGTTTGTTCTACACGTCTAGTCAGCATGCGGTAGTACTGTCCACTTGTTTTAATGAGAGCCAGTTTTGATATCACCTTGTCTTACGTTCATTCGTTCGGCCATTGCTGTTACTGAGCAAGAGCTTTATCTGAAATAAGTCTGAAGGGAAAAAAGCTGGGGTTTGAAAGTAAAAATGGCATTTAAAATGTCTATAGCGAAAATGTCACATAAAAACCTTTCAGACAAACCTGCAAAGAGCTCCGGGCAGTTAAACACCATGTGCTTCATGCATCAGTGTGATTTCATCTTGATTTTTTAGTAAACTGTTTGCAATTGGTGAATTTCCTGTGCCTATAATCATTAAATTAATTTCAGACTGAACTAAAGTCATTGTTAACTTGGAATTGCTGCACTCTATCAGTTTTTACCGACTAGCTAGCAATGTGTTACCTACCTTTTAGTTAACATGGAATTCTGTAACTAGATGACTCTAACTAATTATAAATAGCTTCCTAACTATTTGCCTGTTTGTTAATTTGTTGCTAAGTATAGATTAGCTACATAAGTAGCAAAATATAGAGTGTTCCTGCTTTATCTGTGTTTTGATGCATGATACCTAGTTTAGCATGATTAGCTACTTCCATGCTGTAAAAAACAGCATGCTGGTTAGGTATGTTTTGAAGCTGGGATGCTGAGCTGGTTTAAGCTGGTCATGTGCTGGTGCTTAACTGGTCCGACCAGCTGAAAGATCTAATGACCAGTTTGGACCATATTGGCCAAGCTAACTACTGTAGCTGAATATGTATTATCCCTGCTTAAAATGATAGCTGGTTTTTAGATGGTCTAAACTGGTTATTAGCAACTTGTAAGAGACCAGGGTCCAATAATGACCATGTTAGACCAGCCAGAAATTATTCTCTTCTTACTGGTTGTTAATTATCAATGTTGTAGCTTGTAAGCTAACGATACCAGCTACACAGGTAGCAAAATTCCTGCTGTGTTTTGGAACGTAACAGCTAGTTTTAGCCACGGTCTAAACTGATTAGCAAAGAGCTAATTGCCAGCTTGGGCCAGATGATAACCATATTTTACCCCCCAGAAACTAGCATCTGGTGTTCATTCTCAGTGTTGTAACTAGGTAATGTTAGTTCATTGTAAATAGACAATTCAGCTAAGCTGGTCAGAATGGGTTATAGGCCATCTTGAAGAGCCGATGACCAATTTTTTCATCATTATATATTAAATTGCCTTACATTTAATGTTTTGACCCCAGATTTATACTACAGAGCTTTATTCACATTTGAGAGTTATATTCCAAGTAGATATAGTGTGACATCTTTTCTGACTATTGATTGATATGTTTTAGGTTTTACAAGGTTAAGCAGGCTTCTTCCAGCTGTCATATACTGTTTGTTTTAAATCAAATGTTGTGATAGGAGCTGGTTGGATGTGTTCTGCTTCCTTCAAGTTTTCAAAGTTTTTTTTTTTGATGATAATGAATGTGTACTTGCCTTACTCTGTTCTGCAGCGTGTCACATATCTTCTACTTCACGTGGCTGAACATTGTCGACATTTTACGCTCTTTCTGGATAGGGAACTGTGACGAACTGAATTACAGGGTTGCACCACCAACTCCTAATTGTGATAAATTTGTCACATCTATCTAGACAATGAGCTGAAAGGCAACGTGATCTGTTAAACTGGATTTAATTTCACAGACGTTTGGCAAATCCGATGCGATTTTTACAAATATCACACTTCTGTCGGCCCCTCTTCTGGCAGAGGAGTTTCCTCTGTTCCCACACATTCATTCTTAACAGTGCCAACGTTTATTTACAGGAGCATCCAAACCTTGAGGATTTCACCACATTAAGCCCGTAATATTCAAACAATTGCTGTATCTGTTAACACCTCAGTTGAAGTTGCGTTGTGAAATCGGGATGTCTCGCTCGGCAAACGTGACACCGTCCAATTGCTGTCCTACTTGAATAAGTGCAGTGTAATTTTGTGCATGTTAACATATGCAGGTGAGCTCTGTCACGGATGCAGATTATCCCCCTGCCTACCTGAGCGTGAAAGGGGGGACGACGCAACTTCAAGTGACCCACGGAAAGTGGATATCCAGCTCTTTACAGAGGCGTTGAAGTGTGCCGTAATTGTAATGACTTCGGCTGAACATGCCTGGCAGATGTGCTCAGACTGTAATATGCAGTTTGCTTCTCACGGGCGTGAGCCATCCGTTTGAATTCAGGTCGACGCGTCTGCTGTGAAATTCCTCCTGTAGAAGACATGCCGTGTTCTGGTGAGGGGGCACGTTTGATCTGAATGCTTTTTCTAAAAAGAAAAATAATCTTTCTGAAATAGCGTGTAGTGTGGGTAATGAGATGGAATTGAAATGACTGTTGCACAGGCCTCCGAGCAAAGTTCACTCCTTTTATTTATACTAAATATCAGGGGGACTTCAGCACAGCAGGAAGTTGAGCTCTAAATATAGTCCGCATGTTTCCTGTGCATCTGGTAAAGCTAAATATAGATGATCTTGTATGCTGGAGTGTCTTTTGGCACAAATCAGTTAAGCATAATCTAGTTAGCTCTTGCAGTATATCTCAGATTATATCTACATTTTTAGTTACAGTTTATAATATTCAACTATTGTTGACATTTTTATTAAAAAAGAAATACTAAAATATCACATGGTACTAAGTATTCAGACCCTTTGCTGTGACACTCATATATTCATATATATATATATATATATATATATATATATATATGCTGTGCATTTCTTCTGATCATCCTTGAGATGGTTCTACACCTTCATTTGAGTCCAGCTATGTTTGATTATATTAATTGGACATGATTAGGAAAGCCACACCTGTCTATCTAAGACCTTACAGCTCACAATGCATGTCAGAGCAAATGAGAATCATGAGGTTAAAGGATCTGCCTGAAGAGCTCAGAGACTGAATTGTGGCAAGGCACAGATCTGGCCAAGGTTACAAAAAAATTCTGCTGCACTTAAGGTTCCTAAGAGCACTGTGGCCTCCATAATCCTTAAATAGAAGACATTTGGGACATCCAGAACCCTTCCTAGAGCTGGCCGTCCTGCCAAACTGAGCTATCGGGGGGAAAGAGCCTTGGTGAGAGAGGTAAAGAAGAATCCAAAGATCACTATGGCTGAGCTACAGAGATGCAGTCAGGAGATGGGAGAAAGTTGTAGAATGTCATCGCTCCACCAGTCGGGGCTTTATAGCAGAGCAGCTCGACGGAAGCCTCTCCTCAGTGCAAGACACATGAAAGCCCACATGGAGTTTGATAAAAAACACCTGAAGGACTCCAAGATTGTGAGAAATAAGATTCTCTGGTCTGATAAGTGCAAGATAGAACGTTTTGGTCTTAATTCTAAGTGGTATGTGTGGAGAAAACCAGGCACTGCTCATCATCTGTCCAATACAGTCCCAACAGTGAAGCATGGTGGTGGCAGCATCATGCTGTGGGGTGTTTTTCAGCTGCAGGGACAGGACGACTGGTTGCAATCGAGGGGAAAGATTAATGCTGCCAAGTACAGGGATATCCTGGACCAAAACCTTCTCCAGAGTGCGCAGGACCTCAGACTGGGCCGAAGGTTTACCTTCCAACAAGACAATGACCCTAAGAACACAGCTAAAATAACAAAGGAGTGGCTTCACAACAACTCCGGGACAGTTCTTGAATGGCCCAGACAGATCCCTGACTTAAACCAAATTGAGCATCTCTGGAGAGACTTCTGGCTGTCCACCAACGTTTACCATCCAACCTGACAGAACTGGAGAGGATCTGCAAAGAGGCATGGCAGAGGATCCCCAAATCCAGGTGTGAACAACTTTCCCAAAAAAGACTCACGGCTGTATTCGATCAAAAGGGTGCTTCTACTAAATACTGAGCAAAGGGTCTGAATACTTAGGACCATGTGATATATCAGTATTTCTTTTTTAATAAATCTGCAAAAATGTCAACAATTCTGTGTTTTTTTGTCAATATGGGGTGCTGTGTGTACATTAATGAGAAAAAAAAAATTAACTTATGATTTTCTAATGATTTTAGCAAATGGCTGCAATATAAAAAAGAGTGAAATTTAAAGGGGTCTGAATACTTTCCGTACCACTGTAAATCATTAAAATATGTTAATAAGTATATACATTTCAAATGCAAACAATTCAATATTATTTAATTATATTAGAGCATATTATAGTGCATATTTTAAATTTAGAGTTAATAAAGGAATAGTTGGTTAAATGTCATTTGCAGCTTGGGCGCCTGGAATAATAATAATAATAATAAAAATGTATGAAGAGTGTCATTTTGAAAAAGGCAGGCAGAATTCAGAGCACTTCCTCACCGCTAAGTGAGTTAATGCTGATTTTCAATAATTTCAGAAATATAATTTACTACATATGTAGCTGTAATGCAATTATGCTGTAAATCATCTACCAATATGTTAAAATAAAGAATAATGAAGTGATGTAAAAATTCTCACACGTCCTTTAATTACCAATTAGTGTAATAACTGATTCCAGAGGAATGTGTGCCTTCCAACGATTAGGACTGATTTTATTTCATGTAATTCCATTGTTTTTAAATTGTCTACCCTTCATCAGTAGCCAAGTCAACTAGTGCAATGGTGCGGTATCAAAATCTAATACAATTGTAGTCTCATCTGTTTTAATCACATCTAATCAGATATTATCTAAACTAATCACATCACAGATCACATTAACTTGCACTAATCTAATCCTGTTGTCATGGTGATTTCTGGTATCCCTGAAGTTTTCACAGAACATTCTTGGCTTCTGGGTTTTGCTGTCAGTCGTTTTTTTTTTTTTTTACTATCTGCCAAGCAGCTTAATTTAGAAGGAAATGTTAAACTCATCCTTCCCCGACAATCATTTTTCAGCCATGTGATGGTTTTTCTGTTATGTTTTAAATAAGTACAGTAGTTTATCCAGAAATGAAAATTTACTCACCCTCAGGCCAACTCCTGTCCATCCATTAAAATCGGCATGTTTACAACAAATCCATAATTTTTAACTTTGCTTCTGGCCAAAATATGAGTCCTTTATCCATAATATTGCTTTCTCTGTTGAAAAAGTTGCCTTGTCTGAGTCAGCAGAGAAATATCCACATATTAAGCACTGTCTACAAAACACCACTAAACTATATTTTGGTGTAGCACAATGGACTTTTTCATTAGAGGAATTGTTATTATGGATTATGGACTCACATTTTAGCTAGAAGTGATGGTAAAAAGGCTTTATCACATTTTTTTTTAGGCCATTTAAACACTGTCATGTTTTAAAATGTTTAAACAATGATTTGTTTTTCCTCCGTCAGGATGAACCATCTCGACAAAGCTCGTTTCAGATCACCTGCTGCTAAATAAATGACTCGCAGCAAAAATCATCCTCAAAACCAATCAACTCTGCGCTGACACTTCATCCAACACAGTGTGAGCCCGCACAACAGCAAAACGCCTCGAAATCCAGAACCTTAGCAATCATAAACTGAATTCGATAACTCTTTAAAGGGATACCTGAAGGGATTTTAGGAAAATGTACAAATTGCTCACAATGAAAATAGACTACCTGGTCTCATGGCAGAAACGTACCTTGGTGCAGCTTTTAGCGAGACGTGAAATATGTACCAATAAGTACATACGACTGCAGTTTCCAAAAGAGATGAAAACTAGAGGCAGTAAAACTCTGACACGTTTTTTCCTTTTCACACAGATTTACAGAGTTAAAGCAGAATTTTCGTACAGTTACTTGAAGTATATCATATTATGACTTTCATTTTCATTTAGGGTGAACTATCTCTTTAAATACTGTCGGCATAGTAACCTGGCTTTGTTTTGAGCAGGATAATTCAAGGTGCCAGAATGGCAGCTGCCATTGCCTCCAGGTCTGAAACGCCACATCAGCTGCAAAGGTCACGACCTCCCTCGTCATTAGCATCATCTGCTGCTGTTTCAAATGGAATAGCTAAATGAAATCGGGCACGAGGTTTGGAATTATGCAGGGCTTTCTGACCAGGCCGTAGGCGAGGTGTGAAATTTGGGACATGGTGTAGGGGTACGCTCCTCTTGTGAGATGCCCCTAACAAAGAGTGCTTTTAGATCACACGGATTTCAATCACTTTGGAATTCATCAGAAGAGATGCAAATAAATTCAGAAATAATCAGCGTCTGATATCAAGCCTTAAATAATTAAAATCTCATAACAGCACGTTTATTATTGTCTATTAAACTCCACTGGCAAGTACAGATGGATAGAAAACAGTTGGAGGAAAACTCTGAAGGTTTGTGAGAGGTTTCTAGGAAGTGTTCTGATTGGTTGCTTACTGAGCCTCTGAGTAAAAAAAACATGAATAACATAAAATTCAAAATAAGAAGAAAGGTCACAGTAAATGGAAATATGTCAAAATTTTGAGATATAAAGTCTGTGCAAGTGTTTGCCTTAGCAAGTGCCATTATTTAAAATTGTACAATAGGATGAATTTGTCTGCATATAGAACAGAAACTTGGCAAAACATGCTGATTGAGATCGGTGCAAACATTTCTCTGACTATGTTGCATGAAACTATCTTTAATTATAAATATAAATAATTAAAGTTGCAATAAAATGTATTTAATTCTTTGTGGGGAGGGACAGCGAAATGTAATAAAATTTGCATAACCGAGCATTAATTATACATTCAGCTTTGTAATGAGTTAATCAGCCTTTTCCCTGCTACAGATACTTTTCATTTGGTATGAAAACAGAGTGTCGCCTGAATATTGAAATAAACCCATGTGACATTTTTAAGATGTTTTATTTGACAGCACTAACATGACCCATGCTGCATGGTTCCATTTAAGCTGGATAAACCATGACAATCTCTATTAGAAATGAAAAAATATTCGTCTTACAAAAAGAGATCTTGGGGGAAAAAAATAGCATCTTTTGATACTAAGATGCTGTTGAATGCTTGAATCTGATTGGCTGACGAACATTTTCATGGAAACACACGGCTGAAGTAGGATAAGCGGAATGATTGTGGGTTTTTGAAAATGCCTTTCATGCAGTGTGCAACACATCTCTAAGTTAATAAAAAGTTGTTTTTTGAAAAGAATCCCAAGCTGACGTCAACATGAAAAATTAGCATATTCGGATTCCCCTCCCACTTTTCACGATGGTTTGAATAAAAATGGAAATTCATTCTTTGGACTAGGTGTTACTTTTGAAGCATTAAAATAGCTGTTTCCCCAGTAATGCTGTACACAAAGGAGCACACGGCTTTATCAGGCATGATGAGAAGAAAATAAATCGGACCAATCACTAGCTTTATATGCAAAGGAGGGGATTGGAAAATGAATCGTTAAACGTAAGATAAAAAATACAGACAATGAAATAAGACAATGAAAGTGTTTTTTGACCTTGAATGGATGTCAGCCTGTTATTAAAGATTCCTAAAACCAAAATATGAACCCTTCATTACCCATAATAGGGACGCAATAATTGTTAAATCTGATTTTATTATTTCAACTTTTGTCTATATATTAGCCATTCTGAACAAAAACTCACCGCATGCAGACAAACAGCCATAAAAATGCATACTGAGTGCACAAAGAGCACTTTAGAAAGAGAGTGGGTGTTTCTATTTGTTAAGGAGTCATACAAGTGCTCAATTATTTATACCCTACGAACATATGTACAGCCCTCCAAGATTTAACAGAAAAAGTTGTATAGTATTTGTCGCTGCTAGCTGTCATTTTTACACAATGCCCGTCGAGACAAACAGCAAGTAGGTAATTACAGCCATACCTTTCCGCCATCCCTTCCCCCTGTCTTCACACATCCTGTTAGCAACATTGTTCATTAAATGCTGCACTACTACAACTACCCAGGAGTCTTTGAAAGGGTCTTATTGGGAGCCATCAAACAGAAGCACTCGGATAATGACACTGTCAGGAGCAAGAGGAGTGATATCCTGAGAGCAGGGCCTTCACACGTCGTCTTATCAGAAGGCAGCGAGGTCTGTCTGAGGTTGAAATCAGACGGGCAAAAACACTCATTTACTTTAATGAAGTCTCAGAAAAATTCGAGTCATCAATTAGGAGCCAAATCATTAGACATGGTCGCGTGACTTTGACTTTTACCAGTTATTCAGGAGAAACCTGTGCAGCATTAGAGTTCATTTTAGACTGAAATTAAGATGATTACAGAAACTTTATGAACAGAAGTTTGCTGTTCGTTTTACTATTCTTAAAACAGTAAAATTTAGTAAAATAAAATACATGTGCACAGCTTCCAATCAACTGGAAAAATAAAGTAGATGTTCTTTTAAATGTTTATTGTTTACCATTTTTAACAATCATTTTTTAACCTGATTTTTAAGTTTTTGCACTTTTTTTTTAAATGTTCAAAAAAATGAAGATTACAGTATGTTATTTACAAGATACTTTTTTTAACAATACACTCCTATCATTTTTTGATGATAAGGAACAAAATAAAGTCTAAAACATTTTCATTTCTGACTGTTGAATATGCCAGCAGTATTTAACCAATCATCAAGCAAACAATTAATTGCAATTAATCACATACAAAATAAAAGTTTTTTTGGTTTATGTGATATATGTGTGTGTACTGTGTATGTTATGTATATAATTTATATTTAGAAAATATTTGCATTCATTTACATGTTAATATTTATATAGTTTGTATTATAAATAAAATCTATTTGATTTAACAAATAGAATAATAATAACATTTTTCTTAAATATATGCATGCATGCATGCATGTGTGTGTATTCAAATACACACAGTACACATACATATATTATGCAAACAAAAACTTTTAATTTGGATGCAATTATTCATCATTACTTGTTTGACAGCACTAATTATTACTGCTGGTTACTTTAATGCATTTATTCTGAAAAAATGAATGCTGATATTCTCCAAAACATGCCTAGGGCTTTTCCGAAATTTTGGAGGGCATTGCCATAGTTTTCTGAATCCTTTTTTTCATAATGTGGACTGGAGATTTTTAAATGCTCAAAAAAATGACTTAAAATCACCATAAAACTTCTATAAAAGTAGGGCATATGATTCATGCATTGTGTTCTAGTGCTGAAGCCATACGACAGATTTACATTTTGTGCTGAAATCCACCTGTCCGCCCTTAAATCTCACTTAACTTGATTTCAGTGATCAGACATACTATATTTAAATTTACACAAGATAATCCGGAATTATGACTCAGACTTCTTGCAAGTTACCTTAAAACATTTATGCCAAAAAAAATGAATGCAGACAGTGTTCAAAACATTTTGTCTTGGTCATTTTTTCCAAACTTTTGGAGGGCGCTGCATATTTTTCTGAATGTAGACTGGGGATTTTGAAAACCTCAAAAAGGATTTAAAATCACCATAAAAGTGAGATAAAAGCAGTGCATGATGAGTCATGCATTATATTTCAAGTCTGCCAAAAGAGAGTTTTGTGAGTAACACATTGAAATTGATGTTGTTTTCAGGTGGAACCCCCCCCCAACCCCCAACCCATTTTGGTAATAATTGTATATATATATATATAATTATTTTTATTTATTTATTTATTTTTATTGAGGTTGATAGACACAGTTATTAGGAAAGGAAAAGGAAGTCATAAAGGTTTGTAACAAATGTAAAAAATTACTTATTTGTTTATTTACTTGTTTTATTTTATTCAAGTGAAGCATTTAATATTTTGCTCTGCTCTCCTGATGAACTGTGCAATATAAGTTTTCCGTTAAGTTTACCAGGACCTGGCCTGCGCTCGATGAATCAATGTCCTCCAGCTGATGGCCGGATGATTGTTTGTGCAGGATTACAAGCTGTATAGGTTTGTTAGGGCAGAGGATAAAGCTGAGAGCCAGATGTGAGCGCGGTTCATCTTTCTTATCAGCTGTATGTTTACCGTGGTCCAGGATGGCTGGAGGTATATTTGCCTCAGGCATTTGATTGCATCAGTCTCACTCTTTGCCCTGGTCCTCTTCCTCTCCAGTGATTTACTTCCTTCTGTAATTACAGCTAAATCTCTCATTCTCACCCACATCCTGCAATTAACCTCTGCCCGGCCCAGGAGCTGCCAATATCCCGCACGGTACTTTCAAAAGACATCTAGAGCCAGAAAAGTTTGGGCTAAAGATGGTTGTGACGTCACGGCTCCACATGGAGAAGACTGAGCTCATAAATATTAATTAGCAGTGCTTCAAATTTACCGTTCTTCGCCTTGATGCTATTTATAAATTGCCCTTCCAGATTTATAACCAGTCCACATTGGTTTTGCACTGAGATACAAATTACCTTTTGGTATTAATTATTAATACATTTGTGTTGCTTCTAATGAATGAGATCAAGTCTATAGTATAGGACATTATAATATTATAATTAGGTGCTCAAGAAACATTTCTTATTATTGCAACAATTCGTATGCATTCATAGCAACATGCATCACAGTTTAGCTGCTATTACAACACTGATGATAGTAAGCAACGATATTAATTATTTAGCACCAATAATAACTAATAACAACTGACAAACAAATTTGCGTATTAGAAGGATTTTTAAAGGATCATAAAAACTGGGAAAATTATGCAAAAAATTCAGCTTTGCATAAATAAAATTAAATGCATTTTTTTATGCATTTAAACAGAAAGGAGTTATTACAAATTTTACTATTTTTACTGTATTTTTTATTATAATAATTACAAAAAGAGAATAAGACAACTGTAATTTATAGACCCTTCTAAATTTTGCCGACCTAATTTAAACCTTGTAGACCAATTGGTTTATTCATTCATTCATTTTGTCAAATACATGTGTCCTGGTAAGCATAAGAAACTTATTTTTAAATAAAAAATATATATATATTTATATTGTAAAAAAATAAAAAAAATAAAAATATATATATATATATATAGTGCTGATTATTTCATAGCTTTATGATAATTTACAGTAAAAAAAAAAAATCCAGCAATATTTACTTATTTAGTGAGTACGATAAAGCCTGTCAGTGAAATAAAATGATATCACCCTTACATACCCTTTCACAGTTTATTATCAGAAATGTGTTTTTAATGTGAGCCAGCAGAGGTTTATGTTTTAGTATCTGCCTTCTGAGTTCGATTGAGTGGACTAAAAGTGGAGGTTTCTACCCCTTCTGTCTGAAGCAAGTGGCGCATCTGTGAGAAGAGCTGTACCATTTCTCTCCAGATCTGTTTCCTCATCAAGATGGGATTTTTTAAAACATCTCATCTCCACAGCATATGTCGGCCTCCTCGTCCTGATGGGAGAAATAGAAGTGCTGGTGATTGTTTCCGTAAATCATTGCAGCCTGTAACTTTTTTTTCTAAAGCCTTCACTGAGCGATATAACATCAGGATTTCAGGCTGACTCCTGCACACCGGTGATTTAGCATGCTAGGGGGTAGTGGGTTTGTTGCTCTTAAAATGGCGGTCGTCGACTGCGGTTTGATTTGAAGAAACAATGATGGTCACAAACGTGCTGTTTGGTGGAGCAGGTGTCTGAGAGGGTGATCCATAATTCACTCTGCCTCTTCAAAACGTGTTCGCTGATCAGCTAACAGCACAAAGACATGTCAATTTTGCCATGAAAGCCCTTAAAGCGATAGTTCACCTTTATGTCATTACAATGAATTTCTTTCCTGTATGTGGAACAAAAAGAAACAGGACACTGTTAACACAAAAGAAAATTTTTAAGAACTGTCTGTTCAATATATAAACAAAAACAAAAGAAGAAAAAAAAGGAATGTTTCCTGTATATTTATATATGACAATTCAAAAAGACTTTTTATCTTGAAATAAAGATTTTTTTTTTCTTGCACATGGGTTGCAACCTGGTATCACGCCATGTGACATAGTCCACTCCAACTCATCACATTTTGACGCTTGGTCAGGACCCTTTTGTGGCGTTTTTCAATCCTCAAGGTACCCCTTTTCAGGCACATTTCGACGTGAGGGGTCCTCCGTTGTTTTCAGTTGTTTGGCTTAATGTAATGGTTTGCATGCACATTTATCAGGGGCGATTCTAGGTTCAGAGCTTTGGGGGTGCTGAGCACCCAGAGAGCTGCCCAGATACACTTTACTCGTCA
>JAUMHP010000082.1:12987471-13009661 GCA_032361065.1 Enteromius trimaculatus | reverse complement strand
TCAAATGTCCCTTTCTGTAGATGTGCAAGTTCAGTTTTCCTGTAAGGATTAAATTAAATTTCTTCAAACTTTACACTAATGTATTTAAAAAGAAACTGAAACGCAAATGCTGGTGTTTCTTTAAAAAAATATATCATATATTTCAGCAAGGATAACTTAAATTGATAAAAAATGTCAGTGAAGACTTTTAGAAAATGATTTATTTTTCAAATATTATTTTTCTTTTTAAGTATCATTTTAATGTATAATTCAAATAATTGAC
This sequence comes from Enteromius trimaculatus, assembly GCA_032361065.1. Classification (NCBI taxonomy): domain Eukaryota; kingdom Metazoa; phylum Chordata; class Actinopteri; order Cypriniformes; family Cyprinidae; genus Enteromius; species Enteromius trimaculatus. The sequence continues at coordinate 13,009,399 of JAUMHP010000082.1, read as the reverse complement.
AATTTTTAACATTTAAAACATAACATAAGATATGTAACATACTTGCAAAATGGAGCAACATGTGAAATTTTACTGCAAGCATGTGAAAACAAGTTGTATCCAATTTTTCCATTTGACAACAATTTGGTTTTTTGATATTAGTAAACATCGGTTATTTACTACATTTCTGGCATCCTTATGATAGTCAAAAAAACATTAACAGTTATTATTAGAATATATATGTATAATTTTTTTTTTTTTTGGTGGAATAACATACACAATCTTTACAATAGGACCAGAAACATGTATTAAGGAAGTAAACAGAGTCTATTTTGACTTCATGTTCACTTTAACATTCAAACACATCTCTTTCTCCTTGTCTTTAGCTCACCGTGTCTTCCAGCTCACATCTCCCCTGCATGACTTGTTCTTGTGCTTTTGCACGCTCGTACCCGGCTCTCATGTTGTGACATGGATCAATCGGGAATGCTGTGAACTGAACCACCGTGAACCTGTCAGCTGCTCCACAGGAGGAACAGACCTACATTCCCAACTGCCCCTTTGAAAGGTAGGGGCTACAGGCGGGTCAGCACACCCACTATGCTTTGTTTGAGGGCTGGAAAGAGTCGATCTGCTCTCAAATCTACACTGAACGGTGGCGACTCTTATGCAAGCACTCAAATACACTGGCCCAAAACTCACCCTTTAAAGAGACTATATGCTGCATATAAATGGACTGCCTCTAGGAACAGCCAATCACATCTCATGATCAGTGCTGAGTAGAGATGGGTTTGATAAAATAAGAGAAGTTTGGATATATACTGCTTGATATTAATAAATTTGTTCTGTTTTAACAGCAGGTGTCACTGTTTCTTCTTAAACCACTAATTTACCAACTGAGAAATCAGTGATTCTTTGAATTGGATATTAATATTTGCATTTCCTCAGAATTTCTAGATTGAGACAAACAGGGAGGAAAAAAGGCCATTTGTGTTTGTTCTTTCTCAGATTTTTGAGATTATAATAATAAAAATAAAACAAACAAAACAAAACTCTTTCTTGTTACCGCATTTTATTTCTAAAAACTGTGATTTATTCCTTATAATTGCAAGCTTTGTAGTTTGTGATTTCTTTGCATTAAACAGTCTGCTAAATAAATGTAAATGTATTTTATTCATTTTATTAATTTGGTGGAGCCTAGCTTCGATAAATACAGTACGGTTTTTTTTTTTATCTTGTCCCACTCGTTTGTGTCCAAAGTAGGTGCATGAAGCTTCTTTCTCAAAAACAAGAAAAAAAAACAGGCATAAAACCAAGTAGTAGTTTGGCCTTGGCGCAGTATCATATATAATCACTGATGTATTATACCATGTAACCCTGTCTCATCTTTCTGACAGATCAGTGTCGTGGTAAAGAATGATGCTGGGGTTTCTCCTGGTTGACCTTCACTGGCAGCTTTGATTGTGGCGAGCAGTAGGAGTCTTCTCTCAGCATCAGAGGTCTGAAAAGCACCAGGGCTTGAGGGGGCATCAGAGATCGAGAAAAGCAGCGAATGGTACCAGCATTGCCCCCTGTGTGGTGTTTGAAAAGGTCACTAGTTATGCTGGCAAACCCTGTTATCTGTGTCTCCTCCGCTGGCTATCTGCAGCCAACACTGAGCAAACATCGCCAAGCTGTTCTGGCACATCCCACGACGATGCCACCCTCTCCAGAGACCCATGAGATGTAACCTCTTTGAGAAGAGCAAGGTAGAAAAAAGCATCATTTGTTTGGCTTTGCAGAAATAACCAATACAGCTATACTAAAACTAGGTAGAGTAATATATGAACATGACGTTGGGGACTGTTTATAAACGACGTCTCTCTGGAGAACAGATGGGCTTCTTTTACAACCTGCCCTGAGCAGTGAGAAATAATTAATTAAAATGTAATTATAAATTTAATTAGGAAAAAAAATAATGTCATTTGACACATTGATTTATAGAAAAATGGTTTAAGATTAAGTGCATGGATGTCTTTAGTTAAATATATAATTGATGGGGTCCCTTGGTCACTGAAATGTGGAATTTTAAAATGGTGTTTACCAGGCGTAGGAAGCTTACATTATTATATACAGCTATACAATAATTCATTTATGTTTATCTAAATATTGCTTATGTGAGTTGTTTTTTTAAGCAAATTCTTCAGTTGAGTTGAGTTGTTTTATAATATGATCTACATCAAAATTGGGTCACACTTTATATTCGGTGGTTTTAACTACTATGTACTTAGATCACAAAATAAGGGTAAATGTACTTATTGCGTTCATATTGTATCATAAAACACTTTTGATGCTATTGAGGTAGGATACGGCTACGGTTAGGGACAGGTTTGGTGGTATGTGTATGTTTAAGGGTGGGTTAAGGAGTAAAGGATGAGTCAACAATGTAATTATGAATGCAAATACAGAAATAAATGACATGTATGTATGTATTTTTTTTATATAAGTACACTTTAAAAACATGTATGTACAAGATAAGTGCATTGTGCCAAATTATTTAAATGTAAATGTACATCGTATATAATGCCTCCGAATATATAGTGTTTTTATTATTATTAATATTCGTATTATTACATTATTATTTTTTTTAATCCAATCATTAGAAATGCCTGGAAAAGTCATGCATTTGTCAAGAAAGTGTGAATAATTTCATTAGCAAAATATTGCTCCTACTCTAAAGTGAGTTGCTCATTTAAAAGGTTTCTTTTTAATGAATCAGTTAACAAAAACTCTAAAACAAAACCCTTTAAAGAATCATAATTCAGTAATCAGAAATGGCTGGAAAAGTCATTTTCATTACTTTTGGAAACTGCAGTGGTATGTACTTGTTGTTACGTATTTTGTGTCTTACTAAAACGTGCACCCAAGTACATGAGACAAGGTAGAAAATAAGATATAGCCTACCATTCATATATAGTATACTTTCAGGTGTCACAAACAACCAGTCAGATCACACAATCCATTGTTCTGTGTCCACATACCTGCTAAACTGCTCTTTTGTCTTCGCGGTACAGTTGCAGATTTTTTGCCGTGCAGTGACAAGTCTCAGGCTACCATGCTGCTGTGCTCTCACCTCCACTGAGAGCTGTAAATTCATTTCACACCTCGCTAATAACCTGACCAGGGGATAACAAGAACTTGGATTGACTGTAGGTCATGCAATTAATTACAGCAATTAGTTCTGAAAGGAATGAGAGGGGGGAAGAACTTAGAGAGGTTAGGAAGGCCTGGAATTTCAGCTCTCAGAGACCTTTTTCACTTGAACTCACTGCTAGCGGCACAGTTGAACTGCATCCTGGGAGATTTACCAAGATTTCCTCTACTTGTTCAGATGATGTCTTTCCTGAAAGCAGTCTAGATAACATTGTTTCTGATTGGCAGCCAAAATCCCTATTTGGACCGGACCAGTTTTCCCTGAGGATGAGAATCAAACGTTTATGTATTCTTTCTTGCATAACCTCAGTCAAATTGAGAAGAAAATTGCCTACTATTTTTCAAATCCTCCTCATTTGTTTTGACCTTCATATCGCAGCGAGGGAGTTTTCTAACTTTTTGGTGATACACATAAAAAAAATATACATTATATAAAAAAAGCTTTATATGGTAATGCATAAAGACTCATTTATACTGTAAAAAATATAAATATACATTTTATGTGGATTTTAATTGTATTTATTATTATATTACATTTAAAAACATTTCAAAATATATTAAATGAATTCATAATATTATAATTTATATTTTTTATTTATATTCTCCTCTTCTCTGAATAATTTTAAAGACAGCATGCATGAGCATATTTTTCACAAAATGCATAAAGAGGTTAAAGAGGCAAATCCATCAAATTATATTTATGATTCAAAAACTAATAAATGTAGTTATTTTCAGAGGTCATTCAGCCCCCTGCTAAACAATCTCAACATAATCAATTCAGTGCTCAAAGTTTGATGTTGTCAATTAGAAGCGCTCCTTGCATGCATTGAACGTCAGTCACAAACCATGAAACATATTTGAAATCAATGTGTTCGTTGTGGTGGAGTAAATACCTCGAGAATGAGGGCGGTTGAAAGAACTAGACAGGAAGGAGAAACTCAATAACTGCGCTGCTACTATTCAGACTTGAAGCTTCAGACTTCAGAGTGCAAGCGAAGTCTGGATAAACCAGAAGCCTTTGGTTTGTGACACTAGAAGTGCGATGAGTTGTTCTGGGATTGCTAAGGTGGTTTCTTGCTGCGTCCAAGTTTAAAGAGCCCAACCTCATGCAATAGTTATGATTTTAAAGTCATGAGTATGATTCTTTTTGAATGAATTAAAAAATGCTAATGTAAAATTCAATATTTTAATACTGGCTTTCTGTTATTTTTTAAAATTGCATAACCTGCATGGCCTATTATTTTTCAGAACTCTGTCCTCATTTATTTGGACAACATATTATCTGGAATATATTTAGTTTCTATTGAGTTGACAGTTTCTTTCTTCATGAAGTCTGTGGATAAATTAAAATTCTTAATGAGGTTTATCTGCTTAACCTCAGTCAAAATTAAGGAGGAAATTACCTTCTATTTTTCAAAACTAAAAACTTGTTTTGACCTTTACTGAGTGTTGTACTTATAGGGCCGGTTTCCCGTACAGGGTTTAGACTAGTCCTAGATTAAAATAAATGTTAAGAGCTGTCTAAACTGGAAAAGGCTTGCACTGAGATATCTTAAAATACATAATTGCCATTGTTTGGTCTTAAAATGCTCATAGATAATGCGTTTTTGTAAGACATGTGTCTAAAAATCCTTAAATATCCAAAATTACCTGGATTAATCTAATCCCTATCCGGGAAACCGACCCATAGAGTTTATAAAACTATTATGCTGTTCCCATTTGGAATTGCCTTTCAGAAGTTACAATATAAAAGCAGCGTTCAATATTTATCTACAGACCCTTTTATACTGTGAAAAGATCAAATAATATCTGTAAAAAAGAGTACAAAAATGGTATTTAGTGGAAATTTACATCAGCATTTTATCAGTTCATGACTCTAAATGAATATCACTTCACATTGGGCTCTTCAAACTCAGACCACTCTGAACATCACATAACATAACCACCCAAAACACCTTAGCAACATGCCACAAATTTTTTCTCGATAGAGTTCAATAGGAAATAACTGAAACTAAATATTTTCATTAGATGTGTTGCAACCTAGAAGACTGAATCAGCATCCTTCTCAAACATAAAATCAACCTGGTCTCATAAAAATATGTACCTCTGTGCACTTTTTGTGCAACATCATTTTTACTTACCTCACCGCACATTTGACCGTGGTTTGAAAGAGAAATGCCCACTGAGTGGCGCTAAAACACAGGGTTAATATGTGAACCCTGGTACATTTTTATTATGTTGATGTTTGTATTGCAAACATTCAGAATTAATTTATCCGTGGACTGTTGCTAAAAGTTAATAGTCTATCATGTTGGAAATATACCCTACACCAAATCTAACCCTAAACCTACCCGGTAGTGTTAACAAATTTAAAACGTAAACACACTTGCTGATGAAAAAGTGTAATTTCAATTTACTTTTACACAGATATAAACTTTTGTTTTGTTGAACCATAGTTACACAGGATTGGCCTCTCAAGTACATCTCTGTACTCTGTGAGCTACCGAACAAATGAAATGGGTCCATGAAAACCCAGAGATATGAAGCTGGATGTGTGACGCTAATGTTCATCAGTTTTTAAATCTCCCAGCATATATTAATATTGTTTTGAAGTCATAACATAATATTCTTCAAGTAATTGTGTAAAAATGACACTTTATTAATTGAAACACTGTAAATTTGTGTAAAAAGGAATTAAACTGCATCTGAGTTAATTTCTTTTGGAAACGGCAGTGATATGTACTTACTGGTACGTATTTCGTACCTCGCTAAAAAGTGCACCCAGGTACGTTTATGCCAAGACACCAGAAATCATCAGTGTTTTGATCACTCAGTTGATGTTTTTAATTTTCATGCTAAAATCTGTGAATGCCACCAAGACCAAATTACATTGTCAGGTTCATTACAATGATTTGATTTAGCATATTGTTAGTTTGCAGGTAATGAAACTCACGCAATGCTTTCTACACACACCGAAATGAAAGATGGTCCATTTCCTACTGGTTTCTGAATAAATGGATCTGCCCTCTCACAGCCCAGTCGCGAACACAAACAGCCACATTTCACTTTAAACATCGGCATCTGGACTTTGACATCTAATTTCGGTATGTTTGTCCCCACATCTGAAAATCAATGTGGCTGGTTACCTGCAACACTTTTTTTTTAGCACTTTAAATATTCATCAAAAGCAAAGCGAGAAAGCAGGAGACGGGGTTCTGACATGACTTGTAGAACCGTTCTCTTCGTGCAATTGACTGAGTGAGGGACGTCCACAGAGACCTGGAGTTAAAGAGAGGAATGACCACAATCCTTCATTCGGAATTCAGACTGGGGTTTGTACCCACAGCGCTGTCTTCTGTATGCCTCCGAGGATTGTGGGTGTGTGAGAGAGACAGATATATGCCACACACCAAGGTTAAACTATACCACCTCTGCCATATCTTTCTACAAAGGAAGCTGGGTTCATAAAATATTACTCACCTCATTTAGCCCAGTGTGGTAAATGTCAGTTGGGTGGAGAAGAGGAGTTATTAAAACAAGCTGCAGTGTTTTATTAGACTTTCATTTTTTGCTTAATGCCAGCTTGAAGATGGAGAGAAAATCTTAAACTTGTCACTAACGTCCGGTGATTTTGTTGATTAGTTGTTCCATTGCTCAACCAGTTGTGGATCATATGCCTGGTGCCCTTTTTTTACATAATTTCTATGTTCGCAATCCACATATAAGTGTAGCTGGGTATTTTACGTAGAGTGACGTTTTTTTTTTCCCCTCTTTTTACTGTCACACCACATAGGAAAACTACCCAGCTGGTATAATACTGTATATACAATAAAAAGGGCTGTGGATTTACTACTTTTAAAACAACAAATAACACTGAATTTAATGTACATCTTTCAGAAACAATAAAATAGTATTTACTTACAACTTAATTATACACACAGGCACACACACACACACACATACATAGGGATGCAAGGGTTTTCGGTTCTTTATTGAACCGTTCGGTTCACCCTGTTCGGTTCGGTACACCTACGTGAACCGCAATATTTCTGTAGCCTATTTGAGGCATTAAACTTTCATTTTAATTAAAATGGGCATTTTCTGTGTATTAAGCTTATAGGCAATCAGGCGATGGTCAGAACTTCTCAAGACTAGTGATGGGTCGTTTTGAACGAATCTTTAATCTTTTAATACAATTGTGTATTACACATTTATCTTTGCGCTTTACTTCAGTTTCGCTGTACAACCACAAGTCGGCCCTTACAACCTCTCAGATCTGGCGGTACAACCTCAAATCCCAGCGCTTTTACTTTTGCTACTCCTTTTGCGATATTTCTGTAGCAAAACGTACTTGTGCACTTGTAAATGCAAACTTGAGAGAGCAGAGTGGGGGGTGGGGCTGGGGTGGGAATGAAGTCATTTTATTGGTCAATGCCTCACCAATGTACAACGCCAGCCACAATGCGAACATGGAGTTAAGTCGCTGGATCCTTGGTGACGGCTGGTCAATCTGTCATGATAGAGGAGACGTGCGGATCCATGCACTGATACAAATTAATTATATGAAATATATATATTAATTATATAAAAGATATACGCAACTATTTTACGTATTTTAACAAAAAATTATTAGCCGTTTGTATGTTTAAAACATTTTTAGCAACATTTTAGCAACAGTACAAAAATATGTTTTATTAACGTATTAATACGAAGTGTTACATTTAAACCTGAAATCAGACTGGATATTCTGATATATGGCTACATTTTAAGTGTTAATATGTAGTGTTTTTTTTTTTGGGGGGGGGGGGAATGTCTTAAAAATGTCCAGGTGAAAATATGTCATAAAGTACATTTGTGCATGATTTGATTTGTGCTGATCATTCATATCTGTTAGACAAACAGTTTATGCCGAGAGTTTAAAACTAGAGGGCTTAAATTCCAGTATGTGCTTGCTTTAGCAGGTACCACTAGTTTTTGCCAAGAAATATAGTCCAGCTGTACAGTTGCTAAGCAACATAACAATTTGGAGCATTAATATTGGATTTAATTGATGTGTGGTCACATACATAGACTATTTTACACTAAACATGGTTCATCCAATCAGATTTTAGAACTACAACTATCTCTTTTGTAATGATAGACTGACAAATACTAATCTTCTGTTTGCTCCGGTACAGCCGTCCTCACAAACATCCCCACAGCACGCTTGTTACACCTGACTGAACACTATATCAAGACGAGGGATGAGACAAATAACATACTCAACTTTCCTTTTTAATGAAAAATAATAGTTATCTCACGCTGACGGTTAATGAGCAAAGATAAAAGAATGCAAAGCTCATTGACACCAACATCCTGGAAATTAGAATACTTTATCTATAATTGATATTAGTGCATTAGCCTTCATACATTTAAATTGTTTTCTGGAGATGCAGCTTTGGGTCCTGCTCAGAATTCAGCAGCCGTCACAGCCGATGTACATTGTCATTACCTGAATGAGATTTTTTTAATATATCAATTTCTTCTAGACAGCAACGGCATCAAATAGACATGTCTGCGTATCAATTTTTTCTTTCTTAGAAAAGTTGAACAAGACAGAAAAATGTCTCAATTTGTGCTGCATTATTTTAGTATTATTTGCTATTTATATATGTACTGCATATGGGTAGCTGACAAATAAAAATTGCACAGTGTTCTATGCTGTGATATAGCAAAAATGTAGAAAGAAATGTAACATGCAAATAACATGAGAAAAATGTATCTTCAATGTTAGAGGTAATTTTTTATATATATTTCTTATAGGACACATTGATACGTCAATTACCCATGTATAGTGCTAAATAAAACCTTTGTTTGCATAATATGCGTGTGTTCTGTGTATATTTATTATGTACATATAAATACCCACATATACAATATATTTAAAAAAAAAAAAATTTGTTGAATGTATTTAGATGTCTGTATTTATATTAATAGAATTTATTTTGTAGCCTAAATAAAAATATTACACATATAACTTTTTTTCCTAAAGCATATACATGTATGTGTTTATATACACACATTCATATATTATGCAAACAAAAACCTTTATTTTGGATGTGATTAAGGTTGTAGTTTTTTATGTGCATTCCTTATTTCAATATTTTTTAGCTTTATTTTTGTTTTAGTTAGTTGTCCTTTTAGTTAGCTTTTTAATGTGCATTCAAGTATTTTTTAACTGATATTTATATTTGTTTTTATTGTAGCTTTATTTCAATAATAGTTTTGTTTAACAATTTCAATGACACTTTTGTGATTTTATTTTACTGTCTGCAGTCAGTAAAAAATCTGATATTTATTATCACATTCTTTCAAAGATCAAGTTATAAAGTGCAATGCACATTTATTTTGTAGTTTATTCTTTTACATTCAACAATTATTTTATCTAATTCATTTCCTTTTTTTTTTCACGTCAGAATTTAATTAAAAAATGTTTGAGATTTCTATGCAAAGTATGTAATTTAGTTCCACCATAATAATGATTGTTTTCAAACAGGTTTCAACTCCACACCTGCTATTGGTGAGCCAAATAGATAGTTTCGCCCCTAAACGCAAGCGATTGGTTGAGCCAATGTTGCTGTGCAATGTTTTGCCAGTACCTCACTTCAACTTTAAATCAAACATTCCTGAGACTTAAGTTTCCCGAGATGTGGAAGAGCAATGAAAGTTCCCTCTTTGAACTTCTGACTGAACATTTTCTCCCATTTTTGTCTGATCGCATTTCTCTCCCGCCCCACTGTTTTAAGCTCACATCCGTCCTGAGCAATAAAGCATTTTTTTCGGATAATCCTCAAATTAAACAGAGGGGGTGATGGGTCAGGCAAGCTGGACAGGTTGAGAATCTCCGGCTTTGCCCAAACCCTCTTTCCTGTGAGCGATCAGATCCCTGGCTTTGGACAGGGTTTATCCAGACCATGTGTAGGAGGTGCTGTCTTCTCTGAGCTCCATGCTGTTCATTTTCCTCTCTGAGGGTCTGTGGCCTATAAATCTGGTTATTAACGTGGCAAAGCGAGCTAGGACTAATGTATCCACACCTGAGACCACCTGAAAAGACCTCCCACAATTCACTTTTATCACTCCTTCCCTCTTTAGAAAGCCAAATGAGAGTGGATAGAAATTATACCATAGCCAGCGTAATTACTGGTAAGCTGTTTCTGACCATCTAGTTATTCCAGTCCAGCACACACGGACCCGACAGCTTGTTAAACGCATTGAGATGTACACGCAAAGTGAGTTATTGATGGCGACTGTAAGAAATTCTGTCACGGTGCTCAGCGGTTCCTTGAAGTGGAAAGATACAGGTAACGGTCAGATCAGCTTTCTGCCGTCCCATTTATTCTGATCCAATAAGAGTGTGTCTGAATACTTTTCTATTTTTTCTGTATTTGTGATGTATGATCTACAGAAGGTTTTACGTGTGACACATAGTGGCCCATTTGAGCCCTTTTGACACAATATTACAGTGTGTTATAGTGATGTAACGTCTTACAGCCCATATTTATGCAGAGTTATGAGTGCAGGGGCAAACATGTCACGCAATAGACTTTATATCTGTCTGACTCATTGTGCCATACTGACCCTGCTGTAGTCACACTACTCATGAAAGCAAGAGAGAAAAAGAGAGAGCATCATAAAAAAAACTAAATCAGACATTTACAGTGAAATGTATTCCCACTGTCTGTGGTTCACATCATTTATTGAAATCATACAAAATAATGGATGGCTATAAAAACAAAATCTATGGTAACCTATATAATTTATCTATTTAATATTATATACAGCTTTATTCTTATACTTTACATATTCTTTCCAAATTTCTAAACTAATTGAAATCTTCCTGTTTCTGCATGTGTAACCAACACAGTCTCACGACCAATTCGTACAAGGTGGCAATTTCGTGCTAATTTGTACAAATTCATAGGAACTCACTCGTACGATTTTGTGGGATTTGTCTTAACCCAAGTGACGAGAAGGTTTAGGGGCGGGGTTAGATGTAGGTTATTCGTACAAATTCATACGAATTGGCAATTCGTAAAATATGTACGATTTAACAAAACGTATGAATTTGTAGGAGTGAGGTCATACGAATTTGTAAGAATTAGCCACCTCGTAAAATATGTACGAATTGCGGTGAGATAAACATAACATACGCATTCAAGCCAATCAGCTTTCAGTGTCAATTTAATGCATTTTGAAGCTTGCATGTGATCAAAGCAAAATGTAATAATTTTTTCCTTCTCTGTTAACCCTATAAAAAATTAGTGTGAGATGTAGTATGTTTACACTAATATGTACAAAATTGCATAATAGTAATAAAAAAGGTTGAGTTGAGTAAAACTAAAAAAAAAAAAAGTTGATAACATAGTTATCAGAAAAGTAAAACTTGCGTTTTCAACCTTACAAGTGACTGCTTTTATAAAACAGTTCAATAAACTAAAAGTTCATTTTAGCCACTGTTTGCAAAAAAAGCCAAAGCAGAATAGACTTTTGTGTGTCTCGGATTTAGTGTTTCGAAGAAATCGTTTAAATGAATTATTCAATGAATCACTAGTAATGTAGTGACTTGTCGCCACCTACTGGCGTACTGATGTAATGTACAGTAAAGTCACAAAACACTCGATACACTAACTATGGTGAATCATTCTACAAAGTCTTGTAAAATGTAAAAGCATAACTGCATTTTACTGTGTTCTTTTCTTTTATAATGACAAAAGCAATACAGCTCTCCTTCACAGCAAACACGCTGGATTCACTTCAGCTAAATTTATACCACAGCATGCGCTGATTCTGGGAAGGGAACTGTCCACGCAGAGCTATTGAGTGTGTATTGTGTATGGTGTCTCATACGATTCTCATCAGGGGAACGGTAGCCCAGCCAACTGCACACACACACCCAGGTAATTAGACAGAAAAGAATGGCTATAGGAGTCTAGACGAATGGGCTCAATTAAGACCCTGGTCTTTATTCAATCGCTCACAGTCCATTTGGCACTAGAGAAGGACAGAGGAAGGCTGGTGGTTGTGCTGGAGAGAAAATGTACCTGCTTCTGCATGTCTGCAGGTGGAAATATGCAGAGTTTTAGGCGTAGCTTATTTTGGAAACTAGCAACTGAATATCACGTCACACCAAATTCAGTTATTGCAGAATTTAATTGAATCGATCAAGACCTTGTAAATTTGATACCAAGCCCTAGTTCCTGGCATCTGTTTGAATCAGAATCAGAATTAGAATCTAATCACATCAAGATCTTGTGAGTCAAATTTGAAACTAATCAAATAAAAACCTTGAGAATCGCTGTTGAAAGGAATTGGAATTAGGAATAGTTTCTGGAACTGACTCAGTGTTGACCTGAATCAATCTTATAAATCTTGTGAATCAGATAAAATGAAATATAAAAACTGAACTGAATAAAAAAGATTTTAAATGTATTTTATAATATTGACAATTATTTTTAATAAACCAATAATATATGTACATTTCTCATTTTCGTTTAGTTTAACAATTTACTAAAATAACTCAATTTAAAATGGAAATAAATTCAGTTAACTATATATATAGATATACTAAGAAAAACTATTGCCAGTGACAAATGGCAAATTAATCGAACTTAAAAAAAAAAAATAAACAAAAAATTCTAAATATTGAACTACAAACTATTGTAGTATCTCAGTGATACAAAAATTACAGCTGCCATGTAAATCAGAAGTGAAATTATTTTTGAAACCATGAACCCAAAGCTAGTTCCATGACATTGAAATATATTAAACACAAATTTAATTGAACTGAACTGAAAATCTTGACTGATGCCCAGTCCTACTTGTAGGTTCTGGCAGTGAATCATATTAAACTGAATCAAATCAAATCGTGACTGTGTGAATCACAATAGAATCATAATGGAATCAACCTGATGCTAGTTCCTGCTCCAGTTGACGAATCAAACTCAGTCAGTCTGATGAATCAGAATAGAATCATGGGAAATGGTGCAGTACTGCTCTTTGACAGACTGTAACTGGTGATCCATTGTGCCAAAGAGTTGTGTGTGTGAGACACTCTCAGCCCGGGCCAGGCCAGGCCAAGATTTTGCTGAACAGTCTGTGGTCCGAGTCACTGCTCTTGGCTCTCACTCTCATGTGTAAACTGCTTTGGCGAGGAATGATGGGAAGAAAGAGGCCACAGCAAACAAGAGACGTTCAGCTGCCTATTAGAGCTACAAACATATAGCATATCTGTGGATACTTGGTAACTGACAACATGGGATTCATATTTTTCCAGGTATGACATCTACCAATGATGTACTGTAATGTTTCTCAGTATTGGTAGAGGTCACGGGGTCAAGTGCTGCTGACTTTATAAATCATACTGTGTACAAACATAAGACTTCAGTGCATGTTTGACAGTATTCAGTGCCATAATGTGTATGTAAATGGGTAATTATCAGTCATGAGCAACATGAAAATGTGTTAATGTTCATATGTGACACACACAGACAATCGTAATGTTAATCTCTAATAGAAGGGCAGTTTTTAAAGGTAAAACATCCAGCTATAATAGAGGCTTCATTTTCTTTATGCAAAATATATATATATATATATAAGTATATAAGTATTTTTATGTGTCAAATGTGACCTAGATAAGTGGTTATGTGATTCAGCATGTCACAAAATGCCACTCTCTGTGAACGAGATTTGCATTTTGGTCATAAAAGGGATCATAAAATATAAGCACATATTATAATCCATTCCAGAGAATAAGCATTTAATGGACACAATGCATTTTGCTGAATCATGAAATGGAACAATGGTTAAAAATTGCATTTTGTGATCCACAAAACTACTTTCGTAAACAAAATGCAACAAAATGAGTATGAAAAGTAGCTGCATTTTACCAAGTGTTGTGTACTTTGTGGCTGAAAAGTATTTTTTTATCCCAACTTCAACTGAATCAGCTTTGAGAATCAGATCAAATCTTGTGGTTTTCATGAATCCAAAACACAATGATTCTTAAAATCAGCGTTGATGCGCAACAGTAGTTAATGGCATCAAAACAAATCCGATTTTAAGTAAATGTAATCAAAATCAAATAGAATTGTTAAATAAATTAATCAAATCTGTATTGAATCAATTAAAAACTGAATCAGATTGGCAAATCAGTCCTATATGAATCAAATTGAATCAATCTAGATCTTGTGAATCATGGACTTCAAACACCAATTTGGTGGGAGAAAGGCATTTTTATGATCAAAAACATCACACTCGTAAACAGGATGTGTACCAAATGCATTTGTAATGAAATAGCAGTGCATTTTGTTTCAGAATTCATCCACTTTTTTTAGTTTTGTAGATTTTTCTACATGTGTAGAAGGAGATAGCGGTGGTTGTGAACGTCACATCACTGAAACAGGATTTGACGCACCTGAATCTGAGAAGAGCTCCGACTACATCTCAGATAAAGGCTCTTGTGATTCACTGGGTCAATTATGATTGTGATCTGACCTGCCGGAGAAGCTTTGGCAGAGATGCTTGTGAAGATACTGGCACGCGTGCGTATCCGCCGGAAACACAATCAAGGGTTACGTGTGCTTTTTTTTAAAGTTTCATATCATCTAGCATCCTACCTCGCCAGCAGTCACCCACCATTTATCCCACTCCTACCCACAATCCCCTCTGAGGAACTGCCAGAGACAGCGGAGCAGCCACACAGGTCAGCCGGGCCACCATTACACACCGACTGTTTTATCTACTTCAAACAGCCGGTAATGGAGAAAGACAAAACCGAGTCAGTGGAGAACCCTGCGCCGGCGTGTGAAGTTATTTTTCATTCTCTGTGACCCCCCGTGGTGCTGTTCTGTGAGTTCCAGCCAGACTCTCTCTTTCTGCGTCTGTATGTGGGTGAACTGTCAGCACACCCTCTCAAGCTTTGATGCATTTTTAATTGTCAGTGTTTTAAAGGTCAGATTTACGACTATTACTGCTGGAAATAATGTGATACAGTTTAGAGGCAATTTGGCCAGTGAACTTGTCTGAGCTGAAGGGAATTTTAGCCAAATTTCTCAAGCTGCACTGATTAAATTCAGAGGTGAAGTAGCTTTAGAAAACTAAGTTGCTTTCCAATTATGAAGAGACTCTTAGTTTTTTCTTTGGGGATAATATGTTATTTTTTTTTTTTTTTTTTTAAGTGTTTATTTTATAATTTAATGAAATAACTTTTTAATTATCTTTTATGTTAATTCATTTGGAATGAATCAAATATACTAATATTCTATTATGTTTTATTATGTTTTTAGACAATGTATCCACCTAAAGCAAGTTTTTTTTTTTTTTTTTTAATTCAAGTATTATATTTATATTATTTAAAAAATAACAAAGTGCACTTCCTAAAAATGTATTGACCTCAAGCAAGTCTGTTTTTATGCATATTTTTGATATTTTGATGGAATATATATTCATATTATTCCAAAATAGTTTATTATTTTCTTAAAAATAAAAAATGGTTAAGTATCCACCTTAACCAGGTGGATGTCTTATGCACTTATTTAAAAAAAAAAAAAAAAAAAAAGAAGAAGAATAAATAATATTTTTTTAAATATAATTTTTTCACATTTTTAATTTAAATATATTATATTTTAATGAAATTTTATAAGAACTGTATGAATAGGGCTGTATTTTATTAAACATCATTGGTAACAATTCCAATAAGGTGTCATTTGTTACCATTAAAAACATTTACTCAACAAATAAATAAATATACTTGCTTGAGGTGGATACACTGTATTTTGCAGTATACATTTTTTGTCTCTGAGGTTTAAACCAGTAAGCATTCATTAAATTTAATTATAGAGAAACGGTCTTTCATTTTTTTTTTTAGCCTTCCATCTTTTGAACATATGGGGTGGAAATTCTGCTTTATTTGCATAATTATAATTTTTTTTACATACATAAACATAAGCATTATACGCAAGTAGAATGTCATGTTGTGCCCGCATTCATTGAGAAGCCACGGTGAGCGTAAAGATTGGACTCTGAGTGCATGAACCCATCCTTGTGCATTACAAGAGCTTAGTGACATTGTCAGGTTTCTGGAAAAGCGTTTTCCAAAGTTTGTCCTTCAGCAAAGCACCGCACAGCATGCGCTGGCCTTTGAGGCGAGCCGTAAATGGTTTCAGATTGCCATTAAGAACCATTTACTGCGGTCTCAGAAAACCATGGTTGATTCTTCAACTCTGTATGAATTTTATAAACTCAGCCTAGCTTAATGGTTTCTTTGAGTACAGGTCACACAGAGACTGAAAAGCAAGGTAAAAGATTCATCGCAGACATCCCTACAGTATCGACACTCTTGCCTTTCCTTCAGATTCATCCTTACAGAAGCCTTAATTTAAAGTGACTCAGAGGCGCCATACAGTAACCCGTTTAAATTTCACGGTTAGCGCTGTGGCGCTGCCATTGGGACACATGAAAGGCCACAAATCTTGGATGACTCTCTTTGATTGCTCCGTTGAAATCCCCCAGTATCTCCAGTGCGGCTGCGAACTCACATGTCAAAGAGAGTTATTCCATTGTCTATCACTCTCATGTGTGTTTTCAAAGGCACTGATTTATGTTCTGCTATGTTACACTTTAATGAAATTTCATGTCCCTTCTCTTGTCTGTCAATAAGATGGAGATAGCTGTGGTAACACAGTGACATGTGCCGGCCCAGCTTGGTAGCGTTGTTTCTTATTATAACTCTGCTATAATGAGATGGAGACAGTATTTAAAAAAGCAAACTTACATTTTAAAGCGCTGTTGTTTGTGTTTATGTGTGTGTCTCTAAAGCTGTATGAACTGGCTCAACTGTTATTCCTGCTCAACATTATTTAGTGTCATTCACATACTATTTAGTTTAGTTTTTATTAATATTTTAAATACGTTTAGTCATTTTGTTGTATTTTGTCATGTTTTTTTTATTTTTGCATAATGCATATGTCTGTATTTTTAGTACATCAGATTATCTATCTATCTATCTATCTATCTATCTATCTATCTATAGGATATATAAAAGTATTCAGACCCCCTTTATATTGCAGCCATTTGCAAAAATTATTTAAGCTAATTTTTTTTTCTCATTGATGTACACACAGCACCCCATACTGACAGAAAAACACAGAATTGTTGATATTTTTAAAAAAGAAAACTGAAATATCACATGGTCCTAAGTAAACGTTGGTGGACAGCCATTTTTAGGTCTCTCCAGAGATGCTCAATTGGGTTTAAGTCAGGGATCTGTCTGGGCCATTCAAGAACTGTCCCCGAGTTGTTGTGAAGCCACTCCTTTGTTATTTTAGCTGTGTTCTTAGGGTCATTGTCTTGCTGGAAGGTAAACCTTCGGCCCAGTCTGAGGTCATGAGCACTCTGGAGAAGGTTTTGGTCCAGGATATCCCTGTACTTGGCAGCATTAATCTTTCCCCTCGATTGCAACCAGTCGTCCTGTCCCTGCAGCTGAAAAACACCCCCACAGCATGATGCTGCCACCACCATGCTTCACTGTTGGGACTGTATTGGACAGATGATGAGCAGTGCCTGGTTTTCTCCACACATACCGCTTAGAATTAAGACCATATCTTGGTCTCATCAGACCAGAGAATCTTGGAGTCCCTCAGGTGTTTTGTTTGTTGGGGAGCTCGTTTCTCATTGGTTCCCACTTTTTTGGGAACAGAAATGCTCTAAAACGGCAGCTTTGCCAGACTGACTTTGCTCGCGAAATTGAATGTAGCATCACAGGAATTATGGGCGGGCCAAGGCTATTAAATGATAACTTGCCCACGTAATTTAAATGTTTATAATATAATGCAATTATTAAATAACATAAAAAAATAGTAGTGTATATAGTATGCCCTGACCACTATTCGGATCGTTTCTATGACCTTGTATTTAAGTTTTACAAATTACAGCTAAATTCCCAAGAAAACATATGTTAGTAAAAAACAAAAAAAACAAACAAAAACACCTGGTATATTTCTTAATAAAATGCCAGTTTATAAATGTAAAAATATATTGCAAAGATGCAAACACTTTAGGACATTTAAAACATTTGAAAATCATACTAATATTCACTTAATAGTGATATTTTGATAAAAGCAAACTAGTAATGTCACAACTTAAAAATATAGTATAGTAAATATAGTATATATATTATCCAGTGTATTAAAAGGACGGTTCTCCCAAAAATGAAAGTGACATTCATTATGGACAAAAGCTGTCTGCAAATTATAAATTTTTAGGTGCACCATCTTTTTAAGACATTATTATGATTATATGATGAGAATTCTGCAATATATTGGCTAGCAGGTATGACCCAAAAAGGCGTATGTCTTCCCTCAGTCTCGTCACTGTCATTTAAAGCGTCTTGCCTCGCACTGCTCCAGACTCTTAGAGAGAATGTGAGTGTTTTAGAGGGTGAGTCAGTCTCCATTAGTCTGTCTTTGCGCCTTTTCGCCTTTATGAGGTCTGAGCGTTCGGGATGAATAATTGTGCAGCTCTATGTTGGCTGCTGGCGCCACGGCTGTTTACACTCTGGCACCTGCTCCTTTTTAATTAGCTGCTGTGCCCGATCATCTCTTAATCGATTTTGAACATTAAGAAACAAAAGGGAGTTGTAGAGGGGGCCGAGCACGGGGCGGCCCCCACCTCCTGCTCGGGGGGAGAGAAGCCACCCCCTAATGAGCCGGGGCATCTTAGTGTCACACTCAGCACCGAGCCTCATCTACAGACACACAATCATCTTCAGAAATGGTCCAAAACTTTGGTGGGTTTTATTAGCTCATCAGTGCAGCCAGCACGTTAGACACCGGGACGACTGAGTGGAAACGCGTTTTTTCTTCTCGCTTTTATTCTCTGTCCTTTTTTCCCTTCTTGATGCAGCGCTAAGGGTCATTGGAGATGACAGTCTTGAGCCAAATACATTTTAGAGATAAAACGTTTTGTTTGAAAAGTTCAGACGACCCACTTTGCTGGCGTTGAGGCCGGCGGGAAGGGTATAAACACATTTTGCTTCGCTTAATTGCCTGGCAGCTATTTACTGAACATTTCATACCTTTTGAAAATGAATATCTTTGTCTTGTAATTTAAGGAAGGATTTCTTTGTAAGAGTCTTTCAGGAAACAGACTAGGATTGCAGAACCTGATTTTGCAAGTGCGACATGTTTCTGGACCAACATCTTTGTTTACGCTGGAGCAACATTGTGATTAACCAATCAGATTTCAAGAACCAGTTTATAGTTTTTGTGAAATTTAGGCTTACAATCAGTGTTTGGTGCTTGTACATCAGTGTTGTTCATCTATCATTTCCTCTGATTTAACACATTAGTCATGGATAAGGTTGGTCAAGACTAAAATTTTGGATTAAAATTTGGTCCACAACACATCTAACTCAGCAAACTCTCAGTGTAAGATTGTGTTTCAGGAGCAGGTTTGGAGAAATGTCTGCCGTCAGAATAAGACTCCAAACAGCTGATAAAAACCATTACAAAAATCCACAAGTAATAAAGAAATCCATCAGTAGGACGTTTTAAATTGAAACTGTTGCTTCTGTGCATATTTCTCACCTGATTCATACTTTTTTCCATTTTATCGCTATACAAGTATAAAACATCTTGATGAATTTGTTTTATGCAAACATGTAGCTTTTTGCATTACAAGACATAAATTGGATTGCTTGTTAATTATTGCATTTTGCATGGCTCTCGTTCAGACGGCACCCGTTCACTGCAGAGGATCCTTTGGTGAGCAAGTGCTATACTAAATCTCTCCATTCATGTAAATGTCGGATGGCCTGCAGGGGAGTAAACTGTCAGTAAAAGTTGATATTTGGATGTACTGTTTTCTCCAAAATAGAGGTAAAACCTTTCAATTAACAGTTTAGTGCTTTGTTTAATTGTCTGGTTGTTCTTTACCGAATATTTCCGGTGGATTGCTTCCATTGCGCAATCTGGTAATCCACTGTGTGTGTTGAGCGTCCACGGCTGCTGATCAAGTCTGTTGAGAGAAACTATTGAACACAGAATTTGTGTGCAACGACGCTCTCATCGATTTCAATTACTCTAAATCTTCACATTTTCTTCAGCGAGCAGCAGAGACAAGAACATTTGCAGTAATGACCAAAAAATCTAATTGCGGTGATTGTTTTACTGTTCCTTGGTAAACAGAGATGTTTGTTTAGTAATATCTTCCCATCTATTGATTGTACTGAAGGCATTATTAACCCAGCTGAGGACCCGGCCACGTGGCACTAACAGAATGAACATCAATCGTAGAAGTCAATCGTCTGTCACTCATTTTGTGGGCAAGCAAACAAGCGCCCGACATCGATTTACCCTACGCTATGCATTCTTTTGCCTTAACGCAACAGGAGAGCACAAAAAGAGAAATAAAGGATTAAATAAAGATGTATTTAAGCGGAGGAAAAATGATTCGAATGCATTCATCTAATATTCAAGCTAAAGTGTGTTGCTTCTGTGATGTGTTTGGGCTTGCTCAAGTAGGACACGCCCCTTGTCTGCTGTTGGTCAGCCAAACTGATTGCTCCGCCCCATAACTCACACTATTGGTTGAACCGATGTGCTCTGTCAGGTCAAGTTGATTTGAAAGCACAACATACTTTTTGGGTAATTTTCGGTCAAAAGAAGGAATTTTCACTTAAAAACAAAAAAGAAACTGGCTGGATGAATGAATAAATAAATAAATAAATAAAGGCTGTATTTCTATTCAACAAAAATAAGTACATACATACAGTTTTCAACATTTATAATACATGTTTTTAAGCGTCAAGCGTCAAGTCAGCAAGTATGATTTCTGAAGATTCATGTGACAATGAAAAATTAAATAATGGCTGCTAAAAATGCAGTTTGGGATCACAGAAATAAATTACATTCATTTTAAAGTAGAAAATTTAAACTGTAATAACATTTCACAGTACTTCTACTTTTACTGTATTTTTGATCAAATGCAGCCTTGGTGAGATTTAGAGATTTAGTTAGCATTAAACTATCTCATGACCCCCTTTTGAATTTTATTCAGCATAATTTCTATCAGTGTACGTTGAGAACACATCTTTACCTCTCGATCCAAAAAGGCAGAGGGGGGGTGAAATAGCCTCATAATGGTCTAATGACACAATGACAAGCAACACAGTCTTTTACAATCCCACCGAGGTCCTAAATTTACTGACAGCTTGAGGGGAGCTGGGCTCATTTCTCTATGGCCAATAAATGGACGGTCGATTCAACAGGCCACCGGTTCGAGCTGCTCTAATTCACCAGCCCTGTCATAAATCTCCTCGCTCGACTGCTTTAAACACACGTGCCGCACAGGATGTGTTTATTTATTTCTCTCTAGCTGTAATTGCATTTCACTGATTTCAGTTTTCATTTACACGGTTATGCACAATATTTTCTGTAGTCAGAGAGTGGGCGTCCTTGCAGAAATCCTGGCAAACCCTCTCAGAGTAGGCGATGGGGAGCTTGTAACCCGTAGGCCGTGTGTAATCCAGACTGGTTGTCGCTTTGTGTTGTGGAAAGCCTCGGTTGATGTGTAAAGGCCTGTACACACCGGGACGAATATCGTACGCGCATTTCGTTAGCGTTTTTCGTGACGTTTTTCGCCAGGATACCCATGCAATTTTCACTGGCGAATTCGCTCGCATGGCGCTTAATAAACAACAGAAATACCTCTGTACACAGGG
>JAUMHP010000082.1:12934482-12961984 GCA_032361065.1 Enteromius trimaculatus | reverse complement strand
ACATTTTAAAAATCAATTGACTTTCATGTAATATTGTATGGAAAAATTAAATGCTGTTTTTCATGGTTATTACAAATTATTGGACTAAATAGTTTTAAAAATGTCAGTAAACATCAAGTTCTCTTGTATTTCACCAGGATCTTTGTTGTTTTCTAAATGGTTCATTTTTGACAAACCCCATGGAAGCTAATGAGGTGGTAAATTTTGACCCAAACACAGCTTTATTTTCCTCCATATATTGTATATATTATACCTAAAACCAGTGTTTCAAACAGTATGAAAACTGAACTTAGGTCAAATCTGAGCACAACAGTACTGTAATGTAATATGTTTCTTGCAGAATGGTGTAGTTACAGCCTCTTCCAGCAGAAGCTAACTTCTAACCATCCCAACCTGCTTTGAACCACACAGGACTACTGAATGGATCTGTTTATTAACCCTTTAACCTCACTAGAAGCTCATCAACACTCTGCTCAGTGTTTACTCCTCAAAAGGCCAGGAGTGAGCTGACACTGGCGACTTGTTCGTCTCATCGCAAGACTCATCAGCTGTGAAATTCGCACATGCTGTTCTACTCACTGGGCTTTTCACCACAGGCAAATGGCTTATGAAGACAATAAAAGGCAACATGGAGGGTAAGGTAATGGCTGAGAACAATAACACCAGGAAGCACCGGGCTGAGTTTAGTGGCTGGTGCTGGTCTCAGCATGTCCGCCATGAAGGTGATGGACCGCAAGAGACACAAGACAGCTTGCTGTTCTCCGTTTCATCCCATTTTCATAATCATAAGGCGTCCTAGAGCTACAGCTGTGCCAATATTATGCAGGCCACACTGGGAGAAAACATGATTATATTACAGAAGAAGTGTCCAGGTCTGAGCTCCGCATGGCACCAAATGAGCATCAAAAAGGGAGACTTGAGAATCATGGAAATTGGATCGAATTTAGAAAAATGGACCCAATTCTGTTTCTCACCACCATTCCACCAATCCCTTCTCTGAGCTTCACGGATAATAAAAAAGGTAAAAGCACACATGATTTGCCATGGTACAGCACTTTAAAGACTGCATGCAAACAAAATAAAAGTTTTGTGGTTTTTAGTCTGTGTTTGCTAGCTTTGAGGCCATCTATATGCTTTGGTGTCACCGATAAAGTTTACTTTTATACCATCAAATCTGCCTAATTCTGATAGTCTGCTCAAATCTATTGTTTCTGTTAAATATTTGGAATGAATTATTTTAAATATGGACTATTTGTTATTTAAATTACTTGAATCCTGTTTAGTTCAAATATTTTATATACTTTAATTGTTATATATATATATATATATATGTAAATTATTGTACAATCTTCTGGGACAAGAGAAAATATTGATGACTCATCTTGCACTACATAGATTTCTGTCCAATCGGATATTTCAACCTGATCTCATGGCAATTCGTACATATATTACGAGGTGGGTCATTTATACGACCTCACTTGTACGAATTCATATGATTTCTTCTAAATCGTACATATTTTAAGGAGTTGCCAGTCCGTATGAATTTGTATGAATGACTTAAACTAACCCCACCCCTAAACCTACCGGTCACAGGGTTTTAGACAAATCGTACAAATTAGTATGAATTAGCATGAATTTGGCACCTCGTACGAATATGTACGAATTGGTCGTGAGACTGTGTTAGATGTTCTCTAGAATGAGAATGTCCTGCCCCCTCATACCACCCACAACTGATTAACAGCATTAGTACAAAGTATAAAACAGTATTTGCATTAATATTAATGCGTCACTTAATTGTGTTCAATTTAGACCTTAAATCTGACATATTAAGCCTTGGTGCGCATTCTGGAAACCTAATATTTTCTAGCGCACAATTTTCTAACCTCAAATAATAACAATAATCGAACATATACATTTCTTAAAGGGATAGTTCACCCAAAAATGAAAATGCTGTCATCCTCATGTTGGTCAAAATCTGTAAGACATCCATTCACCTTCAAAACACAAATTATATTTTAAAAGAAATTCAAAGAATTTCCGACCCTGCATAGACAGCAATGCAACTGACATGTTCAAGGCCCAGAAAGAAGTAAGCATGTTGTTAAAACAGTCAATGTGCACAAAGTGTGCATTCGTTTTGGTACACACAGGGTACAGACTGACATGAAAGACAAGAAAAAAAAAAAAAGTTTTCTTGGCTCACTAAAGTATTCTTCTGCTTCATAACATTGTTAAACCACTGATGATGTCACATGGACAATTTTAACTATGTCCTTACAACCTTTCTGGGCCATGAGTGTATCAGTAGCGTTGTTGTCTATGCAGGGACAGAACACTCTCAGATTCAATCTAAATTATCTTAATTGTGTTCTGAAGATGAACAAACGTCTTAAGGGTTTGAATTGCATGAGAGTGAGTAATTATTGACAGAATTAAAATTTTGGGCTGAACTATGCGTTTAATTAAACTCTCAGTGTTGATATGTGTTGTTGTCTTCACACAGATGACTTTATCAGTGAGGTGAAAACTGTGAACTTGTCCTTCAAACCAACACAATAGTCTCATTTGCAACACTTGCACATGAATATTTGATCACATATAACCTTGTGATCACGCCTGGCTGTTTATTACTCTTCAGCGGATGCTAAATTCTCTCTGATAAGCTTGTGTCACTGTTTAAATAATGGAACAGTTCAGAAATATGTTGTGTAGGTTCACTAAAGCTGTTTATTTTCCTGTATTCTGTATTTCCATTTCCTCAATTTATGTGACAACACGCAGTTGGCTCCTAGACAGCAACATCTTGGCTTAAATAGGAAAATATTTAAGCAAGGTCATATCATCAATATTACACAGCCACATTCAACATTATGATAAAAGCATGCATATTATTGGTCTTATACTGATTATAATTTGGACCGTCAGCTAGGTCGCTATACTTTCTGTGTATGTGGATATCAACATGCATGTTGCCTAATAGTCCGTGTTAGGCGAGCTGCGTGTCTCCCACACAGCTTGAAAACTGGCGTGGTTAAATTCAGCAAACAGCAAGGCTGCCAGGTCTTTCTGACTAAACTGACTCAACAGTCAATAATTAAATGCTTATGAAAGTCTTTGATCAAAACATGTTGTGTTTTGTCACACATATTTCCAGGCTGTGTTCACACAGAAAATCATTTTGTTTGCTCCACCCATCAATTGTCCCTCCCTCCATCCATCCATCCATCCATCCATCCATCCATCCATCCATCCATCTATCCATCTATCTATCTATCTATCTATCTATCTATCTATCTATCTATCTATCTATCTATCTATCTATCATTCTGTTCTTCTCATTTAATTTGTTTCGTCTATCCATTATTTTACTTAATGTTCTACTTCATCCATCCACCCATCCATCCATGTTTTTGCTGTCATTCAATAAAAAAAAAAAAAAGAAGATATGTCCCAAAAAAGATATGGCTGTGGTTTAAATGTATAGTCTTTGATTATCATATCCCTTTTTTGTACAAATGTATAAAAAAGATGAAATGTACACTTTACTAACACATAGACTCACAGGGAGAGAGAGAGAGAGAAAAAAAACACATAGAAAAGATAACCTCAGTCAGGTTCCGGTGGAAAATACCCATGCTATGTAATGGTAGTCACTGCATGGCGTTCCATTTTGTGCCTGGTTCATAAGGCACTCCAAACCATTTCCATCAGAATGCACTATGAGAAACACAATATGATCGAACACACAAACAGAGCCATGGGGATGTGTTTGGCCTTTCCAAAAGACGGCTGCAAGATTTTCAATAGAGTGCTAAATTGGAACTTTAGCGGGTTTTGCAGCCATCAAGACATTGATTTGGCACAGTTGGACTGAGATGGCAGGCCTGCGTGCTGGAAGCAGGTGAGACGCAAGAACACGTATGTAGAGAAATGGAAATCAATGCAAGGTTTTAATATTACAGAAGCAGTGCTGCTTTGGTAATTAAAGAAAACGGCAGGCATCACGCTGCCATTAAGGTAAAATGCTCCGAGTCAGTAGTCATACGGAGAATGGTCAAAAAGGCCTATTAGTCTATTAAATCCATGAATCTATAAAACTGTCAGTTATTATTTTCGACAGTTCAATACACCCACAACCTGTTTGTACAAAATGGACATTATAATTATTTAGTGAATTGCTGTGATTTAACTATTACTTTCTGAGCATCTACTGATGTATTTAGTAAATTATAGAGTTAAATTGCACATCTTTTAAGATCTCATTAGTGAACAGGATAAGGCAGGTAACATAGTCTCAACCCAAAGCTGTGGGCTCAGAGTGACTAAAGCACATTTCACAACACTGGGGTCACATTGCAGTGATATCACTGTTGACTACATCAGTCCCATGATGATATCAGAAGAATGACATAATGCCTGATAAAACATGACAGTGGGACATCTGCATTGGAAAAGCTCTGTTATGCCTCAGGCACACTGTAAAAGAAATTGTACTCCATAAAGTGTGTTATACTACACCATATAAAAAATTTCAAATACAAATTCAGTCTTTTTTATTGTGTATAACGCAGTGTTATTTTAGTAATATTTATAGGCATATTATCAGATTTTATTATTATTTTTAATAATATTATATTTTCATTTTCGTTTGGGTTTTTGTTAGTTTAATTTTGTTATGTAATTTTGTCCTTTTTATTATCTATCTATCCATCTATCTCTATCCTTCTTTTCCAGTTAGTAATTGTAACTAGACTTATTTTACTTATGCAACACAATATTTCAGACGTTTTCATCTAATGTTCATATTTTATTTTATTTCAGCTTTATGCAATTAACAAAACTTTAATCATTGTAGTTTTACAATAATAACTCTGTAAAGCGTGACATATCTCTCTAAATTTATATCTGACATATCTTTTTAAAAATTTATTTTTAATTTTATTTTTGAAATTAAAACTTAAAAATATTAGAGAAAATATATAAACTATATATATACATATTATTAAAATGGTTAGCCTACAACAGCTAAAATTACCCTGCACTTATTCATCTAAATTTTAACCAAAATTGAAGATGCATGAAGATCAATGTGTTGGGAATCATTTTTCATACACTTGATTATGCTAAAAGCAATGTTACTTGTTTTATGGCAGCTGGGACTTGGTGTCAAGAACCGTCTGGCTGTTGTGTGCCAAGAAACGAATGATAAACGTTTGAGATTTGGTGATCAGCTGACAGTTTTCTTATTTCCCCTTTGCTCAGAGGGATCCCGGAATCTAATTCCAACATGGCAGCCTCAGAATCAAAACTAGACCCAAGAGTTTGGGGAAATGTCATTTTTAATTAAATCCCAGGTCCTTTAAGATAAGCTGTTAGACTTTAATTTCACCTGGGGCATCAAGCACAAAGCCAAAATACCATTATGTAAGTCTGTCACAGTCAATGATATCCAAGCGCCTGCTACAGCGTTTTTTGACTGACTTGTTGAATGTTAATAGCATTATGCATAATCACTTTGATTATGCTAGGTGATTCGATCTAAATTTTGTTTCCCTAATAATATTTAATGACAACAATGATAATTTTAAAATGGTCTTACGTGTTATACATTTTATTGGTTTATAATCTATGTCTTGTCCTCTATATATAATGAGTTATTTTCTCCTCAAAAGAAAATGGAATTCAATATTTTTAAGTCTCACGATTCAGAGGTTTATTTTCTAAGAGGACCTAATTCATCTCACATTTCTTCTAGAGTTTCAGACAAGATTTCAGACAAGAGTTTTAGTATGAAATCTCTGAGCAATAAAACGTTCTTCTATGATCTTTTACATTTATTATTTTATGTATTGCTTATAACAATTTTATCTATTTAAAGTTGGTGTGTATGCTTAATACGGCTTAATACCTGTTGCCTATTATTTTATATATCACATGCTTACAGTAAAGGGTGTTTGAGTTTACAGTAGGTGTGTATCTCATATGTATTATTGTGTGTTTACAGTAGGTGTGTGTCTGTGTGTGTTTCCTCGTGTCTCAGTTTCCGCCTCCATTTTGTCAGTGGTGTGTGTGTGTGTCTGCTAAATACAGTGAGGAGGAATAACACACACACACACACACTAACTCTCCAGCGGGTTTGTTTTTACACAGAGCACCAGAAATGGACGGGTGAGCATCAAAAGCGCTCTTCATTTACATGCATATAAAACAATCATTTGAACGTGAATTAGCAGAGTTTATGCACACTTACTGGAATGCTAACGCGGCTAACATGCTAGCGCTGTAACACTTGTTACTGCTGTTTCATAATCTTATTGTAACGGCTGTGTTGTATTGTCTTGCACAAAATGCCAAGATATTAAAGCGCAAGAACTCAAATTAGTAAACATATCAAAAATGACTCCAAAAACAGCAAGCATGCGTTAGCAGGTTAGCCTCACTAGCTGTTTGTTTGCTCACGTTTTGCACGCAAAATTAAACAGTAGTTTAATTAGACGAGGCTTTTAACTAGTTCGATTTGTAAATAATATATTACTGTGCTATAATTTGATTTAATTCCCAAGTGGATCACATTTAGGTTGTAATCACATGTTTCTTTTGTTTGTTAGCTTCACGTTAGCTTTTATACCATCAGAAAATGCATAAAATAAAACGCCTCTCAGTGGTTATAAAATGTATCTAACGTTAAATGAAAAATATCTAAGTGTTGATAGTTTATGCAAATTATGGTTAACCAACTAACCCCAGTCTGTACTCTAGGGCTGTGTGTCAAAACCTTGAGAACTTGTTACCTAGACAGCATTTTAGACGTTGTAGTCCCCAAGCCTTGTAACCTGGCTACCTACATTGCATTTTTGGACATCATAATGCCAAAACCTATTAATCTGCCTAACTAGTTGTCATTTTTGAACATCTTTGTCTCATAACCTAGTGACCTGCATGCAGTATTTTAAAATTCATTTTACTAGATATCAAAATATCCTTTATGAACTTCATAGCCTTGCGAGCAGCCTACCTAGACAGCATTTATAGGCGTTTCTGGCCTGCTAGAGGAAGAGTGGGATAAAGTGATGAAATACTGAAATGTTCATCAGCTTAATTTGTTGTGTCATTGAATAATGGAGGGGATTTGAAAAGACTGAGATTAAAGGATTTCTAGCCCTCCCGTATTTGCGTCTAAATTCCTGATGCCTGATCAAATCTCACTTTGTGTTTTCAACAGCATTGGTGACGTCGCGGTTGGTGTAAAGGTAAACACTGTTTTCAGTATCCCTTGTGCAGTATGTAGTCTAGAGGATGCATGGATGGATTTGTGGTTATTAAAGGAACCTATGGAGGATTTTGCAGTGTAATAGCAACCTGACAAAGGCAGTATATCATAAATATTAATATGATCGTAAGTGTTTTTAAAATGGATGGCTGCCTGTTGCAGTGATGAAAGTGGAAACCACAACAGAAATTTGACCCCGTAGATACCAGAGCAGTGTGGTTATTCTCTACAGCTGTTACATGGTAAACTAGAGATATATTTAATAGGTTAATAGGCATGCGATTAGTTGCAAATAATTACTATAACTAATAATTGCTTTAAGTGTCAGATGCTGTTAAGCTTAATTCAGATGCACCTGTAGAACCACTGTTCACACTGCTCTTGGAATGTTTATTTTAAGTGTTATGTACATAATTATTGAACAAGAAAGAGTATAATTATTAATTTTATTAACATAATTAATATTTTAAATATTAAAATGTGCAAATACTTAAAATATGTTGTATCAAACCCAGCCATCCTTAATATAGTTTATAATATTGATGACTATTTTTTTCATATCGTAAAATTGTACAATAGTATTTCCACCCTAAGTTTGTCACATTAACGTGCCATGTTAAGCCAGTCTGATTGGACCCATAATTAAGTCATTAACCTTTCAAATGTTTCCAAAATATGACATCATGTAGCTGATAAATGCAAGTGAACTATCACACTTTTGCATTTCTTGCCATATTTTTATTTTTTTTAAATTGCCTTCTTTCAATGGCAATATCTGATTGGAATTAAAAATGAACAGAAAGGGGCGGTTTCCCAGACAGGTATTAGATTAAGCCAGGACTAGGTCTTTGTTAATTTAGGACATTTAAGTAGTTTTTAGAAACATGTCTTACAAAAAAGCATTACCTGGAAGCATTTTAAGACCAAACAATGGCAGTAATGTATTTTAAGGTACGTTAGTGCGAGCTTTTTCTATTTTAGACAGCTCCAACATTTGTTTTAATCTAGGACTAGTCTTGAACCCTGTTTGGGAAACTGCCCCTAATTGTGGTAAATCTCAGACCTACACTGCTTTCTTTTTCTTAGTTCATCCAAACATTGGCAAACTTTGCATAGTTGCAATATTCACCATTCCCTTGCATTTTTTGGTGGTAGAATTTATGAATTTATGAATCACTGAAAGTCAGAGGGATGATGTCAGCTGGAGTCAGATATTGTTTATATGTTAGTCTTATGATTTTTCCAGTTTTGTCTTTAATTGTTGCTGTCCTGTCAGACTTGTAAGCTATAGGGTAGAACATGTCTTCGCCAATTTTACTGTCACTTCATTCAAAAACACAATATGAGCTTTTTTAGTATTGCTGTCAGGAACGTAATTTGTCTTCACAGGGGTTAAGCATTTGTTTTTTAGCACATTTGCGTATTGCGTGGCGTCGGAGGCACACGAAAAAAAAGACAAAGAAGCCTAGGGTGATGCAAACGTAATTTGTTTTTGAATGGACAAAGAATTGCCAAGCCATTTAAGTGCATTATTGGATATTATGTGGCTGATTCTTTGTCGTTGAAAGAAAAGTGTTGTGCGGAAATGTAGAATTGTCCCTTATATATTAAATACAGGCCTGTTACAGGTCTCCATCTCTGCTTTTCATAAAATTAGGCTGGTAGTAATTGAATGGGGGCAGTTTATGTCCAAGATAGTTAGAGAAGAACTTGTTCTTTTCCAGAGATGCCTTCTGAACACAGGCCTTTTAACCCAGTTTGTTTGGCAACAACAGAATTTTCCTCCCCGGAAAACAATGTTAGCTGGTCTTTCTGGGAAAGCAGGTGGAAAAAGAAGTATTTGATCTTATTGCTTTAAAGTCCCGCTTTTTTTTTTTTTTCCTCCTGTTCTAATCAGTTTTGATGCTGAGGCTTGTCTGTTAAGACCTTGCCATCTCTTAATGCATTCTTTTGCTTTCGGTCGTTTCGATGTGAAACTTCACCATTCGCTTGATTGTTTGTAGTGTCGATGCCCAGAAGGCAACAGCGGCGGCGGCAAGGTTTATTGGCGCCGTAAAAGCAGCGTCCATAAAGAACAATTCGGTGGAATTTTTGGAAGGCACGAACCTGTGATGATCCTATTAGGAAGTTTGGTTTTGCGCCGGTTCGCCATTTGCCTGCCGTCCCATCCGTCACTTTTAGCTGCACTTCAAGCGGCGGCCAGATCGCACCGGGGCCCTTCGGGAACGTGGGCAGCTCAGGATGAGATGGCAGCGTCTGACATCTTAGACTCAACAAGATTAAAGCAACAATCTAGAAAAATAAGGCGGAAAGGCAGAAGCGTGTGGACGTGTGTTTTATGTGCCTTGATTCCTTAAGCTGTCCACAGAGAGCTGTATTTCATTGTTTGGTTGAGGGGATTGTGAAAGGAGAACATCTTTATTGGAGGGCGGGATTTTATTTTTCTCTTTGTGTGTCTCCGCAGAGAGGATCAGATGAGCTGCTGTCCGGCAGCATGTATAACAGCCCTAGTTCTGGGCTGAGCAGTATAAGCGGTAAGTGTCCCTGACTTCCCCTCCCATTAAAAAATATTCAGTTTTCTCGTGCACAATGCGCATTAAAATAATCAAATCATGACAGATGTTTCAGTGTGATATCTGATCTGAGAAGATACTATCTGGGAATAACCTTACGCTCTCTGTAGGTGGGCACCCACGCTTAAAAGCATGTGACTGGAATTGCGATTATGTGCGCTCTGCATCTTATTACAGCTTCTCCAACAATAGATTTCAATATCCCATTCAGTAGAGGATAGACTTTACCCGATTAAGGGAAGCTTTTGATTCTTGGGTTCTATCTATTAAGGATCCCGATTGGAAATGTAGTGTGAAGAGAAACTTAAAGTGCAGTTTAGACACGCTTTCAATTACATCAGCATCTTTTGTCTTTACGATTTAGCAGTTTTCCACTTGAAATGTATATAATGTTCTCTTTCTGTCCACTTTTGACAGATACGACATCCAACGGCAGCGACAGCAAAAAACTTCGAGTTGAAGACAGGGTCGGCGATGCCCCGCCATCCCGTGTTCTTCACATTAGAAAGTTACCCAACGATGTCTCGGAAACAGAGATCATTGCCCTGGGGCTTCCGTTCGGAAAGGTCACCAATATCCTCACACTAAAAGGCAAAAACCAGGTGCGTGGGCAAGCTGAAATGTTTTGTCAGAATTAGTGAGTGTTAAAAGATTGGCTAGTTCTAGTCTGACTAATATTTTAGAGTTTATAGAGTTCAGTTTACTTTATCACTAAAATCATTTTTGTCTTAGGCGTTTCTGGAGCTCAGCACAGAGGAAGCTGCCATGACAATGGTCAATTATTACTCGGCCGTGACGCCTCATGTTCGTAGTGTGCCGGTCTACATACAGTACTCCAATCACAAAGAACTCAAGACCGACAATTCAAACCAGGTAACAAATTACCTGAATTTTTAAGATACTTCAAGGCACAGCCAATCAGTATTTTTAAATCCAACTATGCTGACCAGATTTTGAACAAGTGAATTTTTTTTTTGTGCAAAACATACAATGCACAATTTTTTTAGCTGTTTATAGAAGGGCTGCAACAGCTAATCAATGAAATCGATTATTATCGATAATGAAAATGGTTGAAAACGATAATGAACAACGATTCACATTATTGATTAGTCGGGTCTGCCCACAGTACACGTCCAACTTCAGCCAGTCACATCAAATTACAGGACTGAATTATGTATTTCTATAGAGAAAATGCATCTAAAGATAATGGAGGAAACGGAACATGAGAATTCTTTATTTTAAGCTTTTAAATGTCACATTCGCGTGAGCATTTACATTTTTGCATAAAGGTCTGTCCTGCTAGTAAATCTTTACTAAAACATTTTTTGACACTGAATGAGCTTAGTGTATTGTTAGTTTTCCAGTATGTGTAAGCTCTTAACTGATTATTTGTAATGCTATAATATAATTATTGTTATCTATGAAAAAAGGCACCCAATTCCAGTTAAAAAAGTACTTAATGTCAGCAAGAATGCAAGCTTTAATGAAAAGCATAGGAAGCCATTTTTTTGTTATATGAATAAATACTTTTCTACTTAGATTGTTATTTTGCCAGTAAAGTACTATCTTTCGATTTAAAGAAATCTTTAGATTTAAACAATATTTTACAGATTGCTAAAAAATATTTGTGTTTTCTCTTTTTGATGACAGGTGATCTAATAAATTAAGCACTGTTTTCATATCATTCAGTTGACACATTAGTTTGAAGGACTTTGGGCCTAACGTTTAAGTGTTTTTTTTTTTTTTTTTTGTTATCAATAAAAAGTATTTTTAATCCGATTCATGGAAATAACTAATCGATAATCAAAATAATTCTTAGTTGCCCTTCTGTTTTATAATGTGTAAGGCAAATGTTGTATTCCTGTTAAATTTACACTACTTTCAAAAGTTAACGTTTCATAAGGTTTTTTAAAATGTTTTTTTCAAAAATGCTCACCAAGACTTCATTTATTTTATAAAAAATTCAGTTACAATAGTTATGTGAAATGTTATTACAAATTTTCTATTTTAATATATTTTCAAGTGAAGTTTATGCTTGTGATTGCAAAGCCAAATTCGTCATTACTTCATTCTTCTGCAATAACTCTGAAGAAATCAATCTAATATGCTGATTTGGTGCTCAAGAAACATTTCTTACTATTTTCAGTGTTGAAAACATCTGTGTCTAATGTTTTTTTTTTTTTTTTTGGAAAACATTTTAACATATTTAAAGATTTCTTTGATTAATTAGTGAGAAAGTCGATTTACATGCAGCTCAGATGGGTTCTTCGTGTCGAAATGATAATTTCTTGGCTAGGATGAACTGCTATGAAGACCAGACATTTCCCATTGTATATGTTAAACATACTGCTTGTAACTGATCTCCAGTCAGGTGGGAGTCTCACATCAGGGTCCAACTCTAGCGATGGCGGTGGTTCACCCTCAAGTCCGGTGCTGAGGATAATCATCGATAACATGTTTTACCCCGTCACCCTGGACGTGCTGCAGCAGGTAGGACACGGCACAGTTTAGAGCAGCCTCTTATTGTCAGTTTATATTGATGACAAATTGATGTGTTTTTAATGCTGTGTGTGTTAATTTTTTTTTTTTGTAACGTCTTTTCCCCTCTGTTGATAGCTCCCCTCAATGCTCTGCTTTCTCTGTCAATAGATTTTCTCAAAGTTTGGCACCGTCATGAAAATCATCACATTCACCAAGAACAATCAGTTTCAGGCTCTGTTGCAGTACAACGATCCAACCAGTGCACAGCAAGCTAAAGTGGTGGGTTTGCTCTCAGCGGAAGTTCATGTGAAAAGCACTTTTTTAGTGCCCTGCGAAGACGGCATTCTTTCTTTCTGTCTCTCTCGCCTTGTTCTTTTTTCTATCTTTTTCTCTTTTGTTCTAGGCTCTAGATGGTCAGAACATATACAACGCCTGTTGTACCCTTCGCATAGACTACTCAAAACTTGTCAACCTGAATGTAAAATACAATAACGATAAGAGCAGGGACTACACTAGGCCAGAGCTGCCTGCTGGAGATGGGCAGCCTGCTCTGGATCCCTCTGTGGTTGCTGCACTGGGTAAAGATTCGAGTTCCCTGCTCGGTAAGATCCCAGGTACTTACCTCTTTTATTTTTTACTATTTGTTTTGGTGTGTCATTCACTGTTTGTTGTATTCATTTGCATGCCCTACTGCAACTTCATTGCAAACCTGTATGACTGTGGAACACCAAATGTATGAAAGGAAACACTGACATTTTGTCAGATGATAGACGTTTAAAAATGCAGACTGTATTAAATTTGCATGAATACTCTCTTAGCAGTGACTTTCAGTGCTAATAGCATAAGATGCTTAAAAACAACCAAAGACATTCATCTTTTTATCTGTTGAGTAATCAAGGAGCTCGAAAGGGCCATTGGTTGTCAGTTCGTTTGTCAGCCAAAACCATAATTTGTTCATAATGTGATTGATTCTAAGCGCCACTGAATGGGGGCAGTATTTTAATCAGCATCATTGATTTAAGTTCCGTCTGTCTGAATGGTGTGAAAATGAAAATAGAAAGCTGTGTTTATAAAAGACTGAATATAATTGGAATGTGCTCTTAAGTACTGTAAAATGTCACGTAGGCCCGTGTCTCTGAGTGCCTTGACTGACCTTTTCTCAGAGATCTTCTCATAAGGCCTCTTAATTTAAAATGCAATTTGACATTTCCCCTGCCACGTAATCAGGCAGGTATTTTATTGATATTAGGCTTAAAATGATTAGGTTTTAAAACCCCACATGGTCTTAACCTGGTTCTTCTCACATCAGAATGAAGAACGTCTCTGTTGCGTATGTAACCCTCGTTCCCTGAAGGAGGGAACAGAGACGTTATATCATTGACTGACGTCATGGGGTCCCACCTGGGAGACCAAATGACTCTGATCTTTGGAGAAAACGCCCCCCCCCCATACATACGGTTATGTAAGATGGCGGCGTGCAAACCACCATTAGCTTTCTGCTGAGGAGCCGATCGCAACCCACCCCCCAGAGCAGTCCGACCTTGTGGCAGGAGGGACATAAAGTCTCCGTTCCCTCCTTCAGTGTCAGTCATAATGGAGGCCTGTGCGAGAAGATCTCACTAGAGTAAGGGGGAACACGGAGGAAGAACCGTGGAAGAAAAATGCCAGGCCCGAGGAGGGTGAAGGAAGCCCTCCATTGGGTACAGTTCAAACTACTCTGCTTAGCTCGAACTGTGGGGCAGTGGAGGAGCCAGATGTAACCTGTTGGAAACAATGGCATATGGTGCTCGGATCCCGTAGGAATGGCGCTGCAAGCAGACACCCGCCCAGGCCTCCCGGAATTACCTGATGTTACCCAAAACATGGGAGGCCACGGGATCCACGCAAAGATTATAGAATCTGGCTAAGGTGTTGGGTGTTGCCTAACCCGCAGCTCTGCAGATGTCTGCTAGAGAGGCAACAACACCCAGGAGGAGGCCACACTCTGAGTGGAATGAGCTCTCACCCCCAGGGGCATTGCTCGCCCTGGTATGCCAAGGTGATGGCATCCACCACCCAGTGAGCCAACCCCTGTTTGGAGAACGCATTCCCCTTCTGCTGACCTCTAAAGCCGACAAAGGGCTGTTCAAAGTTCCTAAAACTCTGGGGGCATTCCATGTAAAGGCATTAGGCGTATACGGGACACAACACCTCGTGGGTCGGGTCTGCCTCCGCCAAAGGCAGCGCTTGCAAGTTCACCACCCTGAACAGCCAGCAACTCGAGGCAGTTGAAATGCCACTGCAGTCGACACACGTGGCTCCTGCATTATCCTATGGTCAGAACTACTCTCGTGCTGCTGTGCAAGCGCATTGGCCCAAGACGTCAGCCAGTGTTGTAACGTCATAGTGACTGCAGGAAGGCCGTGGTTCTGTAAGCTTTGTCAGCGAGAACCGAATGGTTATCTGTTAAACATACAGCATCACCCTACAAATTTTGCAGTTCTGTTTATGTATGTACATGCGTGTTATGTTTTTAAATATAGCTTCTGGACTAGAATGCCCATTTACAGCTCTCTGTGTGATTACAGGTGCTCTGAGCCCGTTGAGCGCGGCAGCTGCCGCCGCCGCTGCAGCTGGAAGAGTTGCTCTGTCCGGGCACTCGGGAGCCAGCGGAGTGCTCCTTGTTAGCAATCTAAATGAAGAGGTCAGTGTACTACTACATCTCAACCTCTCCTTCACGTTTCCATTTTTCTGTTTGTCATGTCATGCCATGTTATACGTTGAAATTAAAAGAAAATGCCACTTCGTTTATAAGATTTAATCCTAGTTGTATTCGCAGAGCGCTGTAGCCCCATTTTGACACTTTTGTCCTTGTTGCACAAAAATATATAAAGCTTATGTATTTCAGTACATAATGGCAATTTTTTAAATATTTAAAATTTCTACTTTTTTTTTTTTCTTTTTTATATATATATTAGGGTTGGGCGATGTCATCGGACGATGGCATCGTCTATCGACCCAACCCTAATAAATATATATATTTATATATAAATTTATATATATATATAAATAAGGGATGGGAAGATTGAACCTACTACTGTTAGCGGGACGCCGGTGAGCAAACGATCAAAACCTTTTTTCAGTCGCAGCTGTTTAACAGTTCTGCTCATTCCAAGGCAATAACCGACGCAATCGCCTTTTTAATCTGTAAAGACATTAATCCTTACAAGCGTTACAGAGAACGAGGGCTTCCAATCCCTGTATACCTGCATATTAGTTTCATTGCATCATACTGCATCGAATCGTGTTGAATCGAATTGAAATCCGATTGCACTGGGGTGTATTGCATCGCTAGCTGCTTCATGTATCTTGAATGTATCGTACTGTTGGCTATACATCGAGATGCGTATCGCATCGGCTTCAGTAATGAAGATGCACATCCCTAATATATATGTATGTGTGTGTATTTGTTTAATTTTCTTTGCTTGCAGTAAATATAATTGTAAGCTTCCATCATGGTACTTGTTCATGGTATTTCATGCAAATAGTATAAATTAAGAAAATTGTTCGGTCCAAAGCAAACTATTAGTTTTAATTGATTAAAATGTATATTTTGTGTACATTTTATGTAAATTTCACATCTTTATTTTGGGTTAAATTATGACGATGACATAGACCTTTTTTGTGAGGTTCACTGTCTCATGTCTTTCTTAAACCCACTTGTTTATTATAACAACAACAAACTCTCATTGATTGTCATATCTGAATCCATTAATTTTGATTTAACAACCTTTTGGTCATATACCTTATAACTTCCACAGAGCGAGTCGTTTTCTCTTTTTTTTCCTTTTTTTTTTTGTATAAACGGTCTAACTCTCACTCTTTGAAAACTAATGAAGCATGGACGTGGCACTACCCCTTTGCTCACCTGATAAAATCAACAAAGTTTCAGTGTTATTTAAATGTCAGTCCTCACGTATTGATGTGGGCTCAATTGTGCCTTTTTCTGTCCGCACCATAACTTTAAAAGGTGGTTTCATGTTTACACAAGCATGGCAATCACAAAGAACTGGGTAAAACTCTGTGAATCAATGCTTGAAACAGTGACGCTTTCAGCTTTTTCTGGTCTTCAGTCTCCTGCATGCCTCTTAAAAACTTCATAACTCTGCCATTGTTCAAATCATTATTATCATTATCTGATGCTCCTCTTTATTTATTTTTTTTTAGTATGAATGTATCCTTACCCTGGTACTGGGTAACTACATTTGGCACAATTATTTGCTAAACAATGTAGAAAAGCATAAAGCAGCCATTCTCTGACCAAACTCCTGCATTTCCTGTGTACTGACCTGTATTATATTTTTTGTCCCCCCCCCCCATTTATATTCTGCATTTGCTTTCCTCTTTTCTCTGTTTTGATTTTCTCTTTTCCATCCTGTCTTTCTCTGTCTATCTTTTCTTTCTCCCTTCATATCCTGTTGTTGTTGTTTTTTTTAATCCGTTCTTTTTGCCACGCCTTGACCACACCTCGTTGTTCATGTTTTTTTTTTTTGTTTGTTTGTTTTTTTTGCTTGAACAAAACTTCGGACCCCCCAATTAACCGCCCCGAACCATGATCCATGACCACTTCACCATTCTGCGGGAAACCACCCTCCGTTATGGATGATCTGTTCATCTCCGCTCTTCCTCGACTCTTCTCTCTGTCCGCTTGCTCCTCTCTCCTTCTAAAGATGGTTACGCCCCACAGTCTGTTTACCCTCTTCGGTATGTTCTTGTTAGCTCTACCTTTATTTGGTTTTGTTTATGTTATTATTATTCATGTGCTTTATTTCCTTTTTTTTTCAAAGTCAACATGAAATGAAAACCTTATCTTAGTTAAGTGTTTCTATAAATTTAGGCCAATAGATTTCTTTGATGTCTGTGAGCCCAAATGATACACAAATTAAAAGATTTTTTAGATTACAATTTTTGCTTTTAGACTTTATTTAGCAGTTAATAAATAACTTGTTTTTAATGGCAGTAAACATCCAACTTATATGTACATCTTTTTAAATCAATTTTTGTGGCCTCCACTATGTTTGTTTATATGTATTTTGATTTGTAAATTGTGGAAAAAGATAACTATTTGTTAAAAACATCATTTAAAACCAATTATTGGTTTGTACTATTGACTTGACTTATTTATGATGAACTAGCAGTTTAGTAATTGATGGGGCTGCTTTTCTAAAATGTTACAAATAATTAATGCAGACGCTTAATGCTAGTTAATGCAAAAAAGGTTACCATATAATGGCACATTAATTTCTTAATAGCAGTGATATTTACATTAATTTTTCGCCTCAAATGTGGGTGCTGGTTATGGTGTAGCCCTTTAATCAACTGCAAACTTACAATCAGGCTTTTTTCTAGCATAGAACATCCACTTTTTGTTAATCAATTCCAAATGGATAAAGTCAGAACTAGCCCTACATATTTTTTTCCTGTTGAATTATCTTGGAAGTACATAACATTACGGCAATTAAATGGATTGCGAATGCCATTGCATGTTGACTTTAAACCATTACCGTTAATTGGCTTTTAGAGTAAAAGTCTTTTGCTTTTTTTTTTTTTCTCTCAGACTTATGTATTTAATTTGTTTCAGTGCATGTGATCTTAGGTTCAGTTTGCACAGTATTTATGTTCCTCCTTAGTTCTTAATTCATTTTGAATTTGAGGGTGTATATATCTGAGTCGTCTTGTCAGGTAGTGATTAGTTTTCTCCATTTCGATGAACGTTCTGTGAGTCTATCGGTCTATCTTTCCACTCTCCGAGTCTCACTCCTTGCTCTTTCCTCCCTCTCTCGTTTCCTCTCCGGCTGCTGGCTGCTCTGTTCGCAGGGGTTTATGGGGATGTGCAGCGAGTGAAGATTCTTTTTAATAAGAAAGACAGCGCATTGATACAGATGGCCGATATGAACCAGGCTCAGCTTGGTAAGACTGCATGCTGAAACATCTCTAACAGCACAGCCGTTATTGTCATGGCTAAATTTACACAACAGTCATATTCTATTGTGTTGCAAAATACACTGTTAGATGATTATTTATTTTTTAAATAAATGTAAAACTATAATTTAACAAGAATGCTTGAAATAGATTCAAAACAACAGTGAAGACATGTATAGTGTTAGAAAAGATTTCTATTTAAAATGAATACTATACTTTTTGCATTTATCAAATTATCAACATTTTAAAAATCTGCGCTGTCAAATTATTAAAGGCATCCAATATAAACGTTTTTGTAATGTATGTATACTGTTATTACTGGTATATTTATGTGTATATAAATAATAACAAATATTTTTTTTTTATATCAGATATATTAAATATGTATATTCATAATGTAAATTATATGAATATAAAACAGATGTAAATATTTAATAAATATATGTTATGTATTTAATATACAGTGTGTACGGAAAGTATTAAGACGCCCTTAAATTTTTCACTCTTTGTTATATTGCAGCCATTTGACAGAAAAACACAGAATTGACATCTTTCTTTTTTGGAAAGAATTTTTTCACACCTGGATTTGGGGATCCTCTGACATTCCTCCTTGCAGATCCTCTCCAGTTCTGTCAGGTTGGATGGTGAACGTTTTTAGGTTTCTCCAGAGATGCTCAATAGGGTTTAAGTCAGGGCTCTGCCTGGGCCATTCAAGAACAGTTTTTGTGAAGCCACTCCTTCGTTATTTTAGCTGTGTTTTTACGGGTCATTGTCTTGTTGGAAGGTAAACCTTCGGCCCAGTCTGAGGTCCTGAGAAAGGTTTCGTCCAGTATAACCCTGTTCTTGGCCAAAAAGTTCTATCTTGGTCTCATCAGACCAGAGAATCTTAAATCTCACCATCTTGGAGTCCTTCAGGTGTTTTTTTAGCAAACTCCATGCAAGCTTTCATGTGTCTTGCACTGAGGAGAGGCTTCCATCGGGCCACTCTGCCATAAAGCCCCGACTGGTGAAGGCCTGCAGTGATGGTTGACTTTCTACAGCTTTCTCCCATCTCCCGACTGCATCTCTGGAGCTCAGCCACAGGGATCTTTGGGTTCTTCTTTACCTCTCTCACCAAGTTTGGTCTCACTCAGTTTGGCCGGACGGTCAGCTCTGAGAAGGGTTCTGGTTGTCCAAACATCTTCCATTTAAGGATTATGGAGGTCACTTTTTGTACACTTGGCCAGATCTGTGACTTGCCACAATTCTGTCTCTGAGCTCTTCAGGCAGAACTTTTGACCTCATGATTCTCATTTGCTCTGACATGCATTGTGAGCTGTAAGGTATTATATAGACAGGTGTGTGGCTTTCCTAATCAAGTCCAATCAGTATAATCAAACACAGCTGGACTCAAATGAAGGTGTAGAACCATCTCAAGTATGATCAGGAGAAATGGACAGCACCTGAGATAAATATACGAGTGTCACAGCAAAGGGTCTGAATACTTAGGACCATGATATATCACCAACTGATATTTCAGTTTTTCTTTTTTAATAAATCTGCAAAAATTCTGTGTTTTTCTGTCAATATGGGGTGCTGTGTGTACATTGAGGAAAAATTAACTTGGCGTTTAACTTGCAAATGGCTGCAATATAAGAAAGAGTGAAACATTTAATGGAGTCTGAATACTTTCCGTATCTACTGTGTATGCGTGTGTGTATGTGTGTGTGTGTAATATATATATATATATATATTACACACACACATACAAATATAAATATAAATATAAATAAAATGCAATCAGAAACTTTTTTTGGATGCGATTAATTACAATCTTTTGACTGCATTATTCAAAATACATTAAAATAATACATCACAGTATTACTGTCTTTACTTTAAAGTGCAACCTTTATAAGCATGAAATACCTCTAATTTCTCATTGTTTATTTGGATGTACCTTAGCAATGAGCCATCTAAATGGTCAGAAGATGTATTCAAAGATCATTCGTGTTACGATGTCGAAGCACCAAACGGTTCAGTTACCAAGGGATGGTTTAGACGACCAGGGTCTCACGAAAGACTTCACAAACTCACCCCTGCATCGTTTCAAAAAGCCCGGCTCCAAGAACTTCCAGAACATTTTCCCTCCGTCTGCCACGCTGCATCTGTCAAACATCCCGTGAGTAAAAAGCTCGGCACTTGTCAATCTTTGTGTCAGCCGCCGGGGAGCTAAGTCTTTTTTCTGTCATGTTTTGAAGGCAAGACATTACTGAAGAAGACCTCAGAGTCCTGTTCTCCAACTCCGGTGGCACTGTGAAAGCTTTCAAGTTTTTCCAGTAAGTCTGTCCCCATTCTCATCCTCATCAAATGATGCTTTTGCCTTTTCTTTCATTTCGTCTGACTGCTTTTGCCGGCCTTTTTCTCTGCAGAGATCATAAAATGGCTCTAATTCAGATGACTACCATCGAGGAAGCTATTCAATGCCTCATTGACCTCCACAATTACAACATGGGTAATAACCACCACCTGAAGGTCTCCTTCTCTAAGTCAACCATCTAAAGCAACCCGAGAGGTCTTGCTCCCAACTGCTTTTCTAGCGTTACCTGTTGACTGTTTGAATACACTGGGGACCACAATTTTGAGAATTTCTTTTCCCAAGTTTCATTCCACGAGAAGTTGTTGAAAGGAGGAAATATTGTGACTGTTTTCAAGGACGTTTTTTACCCTGTTTCCCTCTCGTCAGCGCTCTGACACAACCTCTTCAGTGGCAGAAAGGTGTAAAGTCTGAACCTCTTAAAACAGAAAAGAATGTGCCTTACAAAACTTACAGAAATCTTTCATATTCTCTTCATATTTTCAAACCCAGGCAGTCATCTGAGGGTGAGATTAAGTTTTGTTAAAACAAAAATGTTTTTTTTTCCCTTTGGTGTCTCGTCTGTATGTGTAAAAGCCTCTTAAACATTTCCAGTTTGTTTGTTCAGTTCTTAATGTCTGTGACATTTTGATTTAAGAATTGTAAATAAAAACTGTGATTCTCGAGTGATCGTTACTATGAGATGTTAGGCCCATTCTTCATCCACCGATTCAGCAAAACCTTATGTTTTTTTGAAGGGAAACAAGAGAATGAAACCTTATTATTTGATAATTTTACACAATTTTTTCCTAGATTTTCTTTCATCTATGTGCATTGTCTTTATCCTAAGCGGAAGGTTATTATGACGTACTTTTCTCTGCATGTACCTAATGGTGCATCTTTATTCCTAGTGTTGCATGGATTGGAAATCACTTCTTTGTGTGAATTTTGTATTTTTTTTTTGAAAGATGACTACAGTGGAAGGGACCAAAGTTTATGTGCCTAAAGTCTTAATTTACTCCAAGATTGAACATTTTAGTTCAAAAGAGACATGGACAGACTCATGAGAAGAGCTGCAAAGTAAATAATTTTGATTGGCAGTCCATACTACGATTTATTCAAGGGTTATTCAAGGATTGCTTATGTTT
This sequence comes from Enteromius trimaculatus, assembly GCA_032361065.1. Lineage (NCBI taxonomy): Eukaryota > Metazoa > Chordata > Actinopteri > Cypriniformes > Cyprinidae > Enteromius > Enteromius trimaculatus. Next base: position 12,940,219 of record JAUMHP010000082.1, on the reverse strand, counting down.
TGTTCTATTGTTTTGTTTTTAAACCCTGTAGGCATAGTTTTGGATGTGGCACAATTAAAAGACTTTCTAACAAAAGTGGGAAGATTTGGCATTTTGGTTGTGTTTTGGTTTCTCTTTCCTGTTTTTCGCTTTTATCTGTAGCATGCTCAATAAACACTTGTAGTTCTGTTTTTGCTTTCACTCTCTCGCTCTCTCTCTCTCCGCACCTGTTTGTTCCCTCTTTTAATGGTTCTGACGTTTAGTTCTCTTTCAGAGTGGGGAAAAAAAACTTCAGAAAGTTTGAAGTGATGATAATTTTGGCAACACTGATTTGGCCAATAATTAATTTAGACTTGTTTGGCAAGAAAAGTGTTAAAAATAAAATTTCCCACTCTGTAAATTCTTTCACTTGTGACCCATCCATCCTTCCTGGATATGAAATTGCTTTGCCTTTTAGTTGACACTTCTGTATCACGTTTATGTGCTTCAGCCCTTCCACTCCTAAAAACATTGATCCTTGCAGTGAATTTCTCAGCATTTCCCTTTTTTCTTTTAAAATATGTCTCCATTTGCTGAATCGTGCATGCACTTTAAAACAATCCATGACGTTCAGTTATTTCTGAATGTTCGGTAATCTCCTCGTTTTCAAACATGCTCTCAGACTATAGTTTTTAGAATGAAATACTACTTTTGTGATACCAAGTGTTTGACCAAGCATTAAAAAGATTGTTGAAGAAATCATTTTTGAAGAATATTTTTCTGTTGTCACTCAAAACATTAAAAACGTGCATGAAATTTGTATTCACAGTGGCATTTTGTAGATTTCAGATCAGATTTAAAGTCATTTTTGGTTATTTAGGATGTTAAGTAGTGTTCAAATTCTCATTATTTCCCCATGTAGTGAATATATGGTGTTTGCTAAATAGTGAATAGCAAACTAATGAACAATTTAAAGATTGAAGGCACAGCATGTACATAAAAACACATTAATGCTCCATTGCTTATGCAGTATTGTGCATCATTAAGAAATCTCTGGGTGAGATGTCATAATGGACATAAGCAGAGGCAAAATTTTCTTGTGTGCAATAAAACCTAAATATGAATGTATATTTCAAAACTAATATTTAGTGTCTTTCACGTCTGTAGGCTGTGAGGCTTAAACCACTCGTCATATGGGTCCGAAAGTTTCTATTTTTTGCCTAAAACAAAGCTTGTCTAACTCCCCCTTCGGCATTCCTTCATTTCACCTCTTTCTCGCTCTGTGCCATTATTGAGTCTCTGTGTTGGACGGTCGCGCTGTGATGGACGTCCTGTCTTGCCTTGTCTGATGAAGACAATCCTCTAGCCTGTTTCAAAGTTGGGTTCCGGATGCTGCAATTCATCACAGGCCAGACGGCAGCGTTGCTCCACGCTGCTTTTATTTTGCACACTTAAATCGAAACACTCGTGTTCTCGATCTACCTTTATAAACAAAAATGACACAATAAATCAGAGCAGGGACCCAGACCAAATCAATACCTCGTCTGGAGCGTGAATCATGTGCTCCAGACATCTGTATCTACCCGCTATTACGCTGGCACAGGGGGAGGGAGCTGTTCTTCTCCCCTGGCCTTTTGTTTTCCATATAAACCCTTCTTGATTTGAATAAGACCTTTGGCGAGGAGATTTACACCTGATGTCTTAATGTAGAACAAAGCTGTGTGTCAGTTAGCATTTTTGATCTTGTTTACCATTTTACAATTAAGTTTTTCTGGGTTCTTTTGAGTTCTAAACAGAAGATGATGAAAACACTGTTTGTGTACTGTTTGAAGTATTTCAAAAAATACAGAGAAACCTACTCAGAGAATTATTATTTACAATTATGCATGCTCAACTTCCACTTCTTGTAGGAGCGAACTATAAATAATATCAGATGACGTTTTTTGATTATTTGACCATAACGCCAAGAGTTAAGACAAACTGATACAATGTTTTACACGTTGATTAAAAAAAATGCTAGAAGTTTAGATTATTGTTAAATAATATGTACTTAAACTATTAAAAATTAAAAGTAGATCTAGTTAAAAGGTTTACATAAAAATGACAATTCTGTCATTCATTACTCTGGTTGTTCCAAACCCATAAGACCTTTGTTTATCTTTGGAACAAATTAAGACATTTTTGATCAAATCCACGTCATTTTTTATCCTATGTGGACAGCAATGCAACTGAAATGTTCAAGGCCCAGAAAGATAGCTAGACATCATTAAAATAGTCCATATGATGTGTTTTTGTGCACAAAGATAAATAATGACTTTATTCAACAATTTATTATTTTCCGTGTCAGTCTTTGACACTTTGGAAAGACACAAGGGTAATTCATTAATGACAGAAGTTTCATTTTTGGGTGAGCGATCCCTTTAAGCGATGTTATGCAAGTTATTACTTAAGTTTTTGTTTTGATTAAAACATCTTTTTAATTCAAAATGCAAGCTCGTGAAATATAATAAGTACAAGTTATTACAATGTTATTATACTTCAGTTTTTCATAGTTCATGCTTTAGCGTTTCGTTAATTTTCTCAGAACATTAGAGATACAGTATCCCACAATTCCATGCCGTTTTTGAACAATTTTTTTAAACACATTACTTATTATATTACTTTTTAAAACATATTATTGCTGCGTATGTACTCACTCACACACACATTATTTATATTAAATAAATATATCCCATTTTTACATATACATATATATATTATTTTTGTCAGATGTAATTTGTAAATCCATTTTACATATATTGTAATATATTTGCATATAAGTCATTAATAACATGTATATTTGGTGCTTTTGGGTTTTAATATCACTAGCAAAATGCTTCATTTTCTCATTATGTTTAGCTTCAGCACACAAAGCACATCAGTTAATGTTGATTTGATTATATAAAAGTCGTATTCTTTGAAAACATTGTAAATGTTACTTTCATCAGCAATTGTTTTATTTACATTTACAGTAGAGATGAACATTTTATGTCTATACTTTGTTATTGACAGTCTAAAAACACTTTATTTACAAGTGTTTTCCTTTGAAAAGCTTCCTCTTTTTTCTTCCATTTAAAAAGGTATCACTATTCCAACTTATTTCAACCTCCTCCCCAATCACTCTTTTGATTTGATTGACAGTCATTTTTAAAGTGGTGTAAATGTATTGTGGTTGTACGTCGTAGCTGCAGCAGAACTCAGTTTGCCTTCCTTTTAATGGAGATCCAGTCGAACGCCTGCTGTTGTGATATTGTATTCCATTTACTAATTTCACTGCTTGATCATCTGTGCGAGTCTAACTGCTAATCTATAATCGCTGCAGTCAGGCAAGTCTGCTCAGTTAAAGGGCCAGACCATCTCAATACATCACCTGCTCTCATAATCTAAGCGTGCGTCAACCCTGTTGCCCCTGGTGGTGTGACATCTAATTCAGCTTGGGTCCTCTGATAATGACAGTATCGATTTAGATTGTATGTGGCGTTTTTTCTCTCTTCGGCAGGCATGCTTGTCTTTTTATGCTATGGTTACTTCAAGATGAGAGCTCAGTTGGCCCAGTGGGACTGTGGGATTGTCATGTGCCATCTCCAATCACGTGGGTTTGAAAGTAGCTGTCTGCATCTGGAACATTGCATCTGTTTAGGTTCTGTTTGTTCCTGGAGACAGATGAAGAGCACTGTGTGCTACTGGTATAGGGAGATTTTTGAAGATTTGCTTTCATTTTGCAGGTAATGAGTTGCACTGGGCCTCAGTTTCTGTTTTAATTATTTGTAACACAATCATTTTCCATTCTAACATAAATCAATGTGTTCAGTTACATTCTTCTATTCAGTATTGTTTACAAAAGTCATGTAATTGGTTACATTCAATGCGACAACAGTTTAGTATTCACATGAACTGCTGCATTCCATGTAACAAAATATTCAAATGCATACTGGACAAAATATTAATTGCGCCGAAAACATTAAATGGAGCAAAAATCTTTAATAAATCAGCACATTACATTTTGCAAGTTGTTGTATTCAGTACAAAAAATAAAAAGTAATAATAAAATAAATATTTGCATTCAATCGTTGCATTCCATGCAATAAAAGTCATTACATGAATTAAATGTAATGTTAGAAAAATGATGTAAATAGTAATGGTTGCATTCAGTACAGCAGCATTTGAGGTTTTAGTTATGTGTCACATTTAATGCAACAGAAGTTAAATTCTGTGCATACATTTTACATCCGTTTTACATTAGTAGCACTTCCATAATTTAAGTTGTTGTATTTAAAGCCACAAAAATACAAATGCTCTCATGCAAACTTAAATGACTTCACAAACTATATGCACAGAAATGAGGTCAGTTGATAAATGTCACAGTCTAGATGGAATAAAGCTCATCTCTGTCCTCTGAGATGGTTTTGATCGTCATCTCCAGCTTCTATCTGCGGGCCATGAAGTGTCGGAATTAATGCGTGTATTTCCACTACAAAAGGTGGAAATCTTGTAATCACTCCCCTTAAGCCTGCAATTAGATCCCCACTTAGTCACAGACACTCTTATCGTTTTTCCTCCCGTTTCGGAGCAGACACGCTCTGCCCTCGTGCTAAGCGGCGGCCCATCGGCTAATGTCTACACATATAGAGGATGTGTCCGTGCCACAGCGGGGTCTGGAGAAGGCCGGTGACGGCGTGCATGCTAATGTTTGGAGAAGGCCTCAGTCGCCAGGTTCGTCTCCCCCCTCCTCGCGCCCCATATCGCTATCTTCCTCCATCTCCCTCCTTTCCCGTGGTCAGAGAGGAAGCAGGTGGAGAGGTCAGCGCACTAATGAGATGCTCAGGGAGAGAACGACAGGAGTGTGCATGTGTAAATAATCTCTTAATTACAGGGAGATGCACAATGAATAGGAAACCCTTCGCTGTGATATCTTCATTTTCTTCCTTCAAGCTCTCCCGCTCGCGCCATGTTCACCAAATCACAAAGACATTAAAGCAAACTCGCCAAGATTGCTATATAAAAAGGTGATTTATGATATTAAACTAGCTTTTATCTATATGCAAATTCCCCCTGCGCGCACTGAAATACTTTATGCGGAGAACTAAAAGCGGTGATGATTTTGTATGTGATTTTATTTATTTTTTTCAATTAGGATTGTAAACTGAGCTACGAGATCTATTGTGAAGATTATTGCTGGATCACCCGCTGGATTTCCGCTCCTTTTTGGAATCACGGAGCTCATATTTTAGGTCTCTCTCCAGCTTGTGATGGCTCTTTGACATTGATAGTTATAGCTTACACTAAGGACTCCCGGCAGACATGATATCCACCCTAAGGTGTTATTGGATTCATGATGTCGAGAGCGACGTGAAGGATGAAAGGCAACTGGAAATAGGCAGAGAAAATTCTGGTCAGGTTTGATTTAGCAGCGGCGTAGAAGAAACACTTGTTGGTATTTTGTATTACAAAGTTACAAATTCCAAAGCTGAGAAAATGGTGTCTGTGTATCGTGCTCTGCATCTACTTTTTACAATTTAACCCAGATAGCTAATTTTTTAAAAACTTGTCTCACTAAATATCCAGTTTCACTTTGAAATATTCACTTAAAAGGGTACTATTAATTTAAGGGTAAAAAGGACCATTTTATGTTTTGCCTATAAAAATGAGGGCTATATTTAGGATATTATAGTTTTAAAAAAAAGTATAATATTACTTATTTTATTTATATATATATATATATATATATATATATATAAAT
>JAUMHP010000082.1:12915141-12927335 GCA_032361065.1 Enteromius trimaculatus | reverse complement strand
GTTCGTTTCCAAAACAATGCATCGTACTATGGTGGTTTATCAGCGAGTTACATCGTTGTTCGGGAAACGCACCCCAGAGCGAGAAAGAGTCGTGGTGGAAGCGGACCCAGGGGGGGTTACACATATAAGCTGCCTACCTAGACAGCTGTATTAAGACATGAATGGCTTTTCCAAAAAAGTAGGTGGTATCAAGATTCTGTATCCTATGGGACGTCAACTACAATGAGCTCTGTGATAAAAAAGATTTTGAAATAAATGTTGATTATGAATGGACTTGGTTCTGAAAATATCATTAAAATAGTTGCAAACAAAAACAGACTATTTGACCCAATATATGTGCTGTTTTATGTTTAAGTAATAGTTCACCCAAAAATGAAAATTCTGTCATCATTTACTCATCCTCGAGTAGTTCCAAACCTGAATGAATTCTTTTGTTCTGCTAAACACAAAGGAAGATATTTTGAAAAAAGTTTGTAACCAGGCTTTTTGGGTCACCATTGACTTGCATAGTTTTTTTTTCCCCCTACTATGGAAGTCAATGGTGACCAAAAACACTCTTCATGGTAAAACCGTTTTTTATTTAGAAAGTACTAAGTAATCTCACAAACCATTACAAGAAAAATGACTGCTTATTATAAGCTTTGAAATGGAAAACATGGACTGTTAGCAAACAGTTGCGTAGGCAAGCAGAACTCTTTCTTCTTCCGCTCATCTGAACATGAGAAAAAATGCTGAATGACAAGCAGTCAGTGTTTAGTCACAGCACTCATTCAAACATCCACACAAACATCATCTGGAGTTATTTCACACTTAAAACATAAAAATAAATAAATAAATAAATACAAAAGTGATTATTTGCTGGTTACAATTAAATACTAAAAAAATACTGACTGTAATAAGGCTATAATTATTAAACCTTAATTAATAAGAATTAATATTGACCTTCATTTTTTACAAAATATTGGTATTTGATTGAAAAGAATATAGTTAAATCAGCTAAATAATTGTGTAGATTATTTATTTTAATATCATGCATTGATATTACTCAAACGTTTTACCAAGTAGAAAGATGTCTAAACCGCATTTGATTCATCTGGGTATTTAGGTTTTGAACAAGTGAATTACTACAACACTTATAACCCGCGAGACAGCGCCGAGCGTACACACTGTACTGTGTGTTGATCCTGTGAGAGCATCATCATGGTGGGAATGCTAAGAAGCAGCACCAAAAACCAAAGGAGCATAGACCTGCCAGAAAAGCAATTACAAATACTCGACAAGACAAGTGTAGCAGCGTTCAACAGACGTCTGTGGCAAATCTGCAGCAGACCTTACAGGGCTTTAAAGAGATGTTAGGACCAAAAGATTCACTCTGATCAAAGCCTCGCCACACAGGAGAACCCGGGACACGGTGCCGAGGCAATTCTCAACGGCGCCGTTCCTTCAAAGAGACATGACTGTGAGCGGGGTTGTCGAGCCTTTGTGAGATAACAAAAGGGACCAACCTTTGGTGGGCTAAAAATATCTTTCAGCCCACAAAACAATTACACTGATGGACCAAGGTGGCACAACCCCCAACCTCCCAGCTTCTCCTGCCTCATGATGTGGGTGTCAGAAGAGCAGAGAAGAAGAAGTTCAAAACAAAAACAGGATCTCCTACTGACACAAGTGTGCTTTGAATACTTAAAGAAATAGTTCACCCTAAAATGAAGCGGAAGATGTGGTTTGTTTTCTTCCTTTAAAACAGGTTTGGAGAAATTCAGCATCACCAATGAATCCTCTGCAGTCCAAACAGCTGATATAATATAATAATAATCATGACATACATGACATCTTGTGAAGAGAAAAGTTACATGTTTCTAAGTAACATATCCATCATTAAGGCTTTTTTTTTTACTTTAAAGTGCCCCAATTATGCAAATGAAAATGCAGTTCTTCTAGTTTTAAATCTAAGAAATTTTCACCGTGTATAAAGTTATTGTCTCTCAGAAGAAAGAGTCGACTCTGAATCATTGAAACGAGTCATTTTTTAAACGAGTCCCAAGGCGTTTCATTCTGACATCAAAACGAAACATTAGCATATCCCCCGCCCACTTCTCGTTTTTTTTTTTGCATTGGTTCTGAATGCAAATGCAAATTCATTATTTGCCACTAGGTGCGGCTTTTGTAGAATTAAAAGCTCACAAGCAATGCTTTAGAGGGGTTTGGACAAAATAATCCAATGTATTTGTTTAGAATGTGCATATTTCTCTCCTGATTCAGAGGCTTGTTGGAGAAAGCAATTATGGGTAGAGGACTCTTCACTGTTCAACATTAAATACAAATACCCCCTCCCCCCATTTTTTAGAGACAAGAACTGATTGCTTGTATCTAATAGGTACACCATTTCTGCAAGCAATCTATTGCATTTCTGATCACATTTTCAACAGCTATGCCCAGTTAGGCAATCAACCAACCAGTCATTGATAATTTGCATGTTATGGCCTATAATGTGATTCTTACAATACGACCAAATGAAGGATTCTCAATAGTCAAAATACATCAAGACATTAATGTCTCAAAGTTGATAAGTAACAAGTAAGATTGACAGCAAGTGTGGACACCTGCTTCAAAACATGTCAGCTTCTCAATACATGTGAATCTGGAACATGCAATTTAAATAATTATGAAATCCCTCGCAGACAGCAGTGCATTCATATGCAGAGAGGAAACGTATGAATATATACAGTGTGTTTATTTGACGAAATGACTGACAGTGTTGTTTCCATGCAAGTCTGTGAGGTTTGATTACGCGCTGAGACCGGCCCACAGGACAGAAAGTGATGTGCCTTTATTAAAACGCCGCCGCAGTCACTGAATGCATACAGATGCCATAATGTAATAGATAGCATCACGCGCCGAGTAACAGAGCACTGAGAAAGAGCGAAAGGGAGGGAGAGGAAAAATAAAGTCTGCCGGCTCAGTTCGTGTCGCCGCGCTGGAATTTGCATGTTATCAGAGGCAAAATATCTCAATCAAAATGTCACCCGCCGCCTGCAGTCCTCGGCTGGGCTTTGATGGCGCAGAGGCCAATTTCTGTAAAGTGGAGCTCAATGCAAGGACTCTCCAAGGGACAGAACAACTTCCATCTTAGAATTTGATATGGAGAAAGAAGGAAGTGGGAGAATTGTGCAGCTTCCCTTAGGTTTGACACACATCGACTAGCACAGCTGGCGAACAAATGTCAGAATTGAAAAATCAAGCACCGGCTTTCCTTGTGCTACCGATCTAGATTTCTATTGTTTTGTTTTGTAAGTAAACTTTTGTATTTGCATTGCTTTCTTAAGAAAACTCTGGGCAAAATTAATCTGGTAATTTCTAGGACTCAGTGAATCAGAATATTATGGAAGCCCGTTTCCGCCACTAAATACATTATTTTTAAAAAGTTTTTTTCTCAGAATTGTGAGATACAAATGCGCAAATTCAGATTTAGTTTTTTTCACAAAACTGTGAAACCTTAAAGTCAGAATTGGGAGATATAAAGTTGTGTTTGTGAGAAAAAAGTCAGAGTTGGTATTGTGAGTTTGTATCACGTGACTCTGAGAAAAAAGTCAGAATTGTGAGGAAAAAGTCGCAATAACCTTGTTTTTTCCGTGGCTGAAACAGGCTTCCATAGAATGTTGCTCTTTGATATTTCCAAATATCTGACAGACTTTACCTATAACTATACCGAGAGGATGAAATTACTACATTCGCACACCAGTCAGGATACTTAGCACCTTCTCCAGACTACCTCTGTCTCCCTCATTACCACAGAGTGTGAAAACGCCTGCATCTGTGATTAATTTATACGCTTAAACATTTCACTGGACCCAGATATTAAAGTAGCAGTTTAGGAAAAGTGCTAAAAACTTGCAACACTTTGCAGGTCTGTGTAACAGAATGATGAATTAGTCTAGCTGTGTCCATCTGTCTGTGTGAGTGGATTTGTGTAGCGCCCTCTGTTGAGACTCACTGGTATGACGCTCAAAGTTCACAGTGAGAAACACAAGATGAGATCAAGTCCTGAATCAGCAGGACCAAATACCATCCTGTCCTTCCTCCTTAGGCTCTGTTCACTGGTATTTCCATCTCATCTCAGTGACCTTTACCTGTTAAGCTCTGGTATCAGAGTGTCCCCCCCCAATGGACTTACATAACCAGTCAAGTGCACACACACACACACACACACACACACACACTTCTAAAACATGCACAAGCACAGGTAACACATCAGGTTTACAACGTCACACAATTTAAGTGACTGTTGTTTGACAAATTATTAAATATAATTAATTTTCAAAGAATATTGTTAAATGATTGAAAAGCTGTCCAAATACTTTATACTTTAATATTAATACTAATAAGCCCATATGGCTTCTGTGGCCAAATGTCAACACGTTACCGGTGCTTTACATTATTTATAGACAGACAAATCAAAAGACAGACAGACAGTCAGACAGACAGACAGACAGACAGATAGATAGACAGATAGATAGATTGATAGATAGGCAAATAGATAAAGAGAAAAATATAGAGACAGACATATAAATAGACAAGACAGTCAGACAAAAATAAACAGAAAGAAGTATAGATGGATAAAGAGGAAAAAAATAGACAGAGACAGACAGATGGATCGATAAACAAAGATAGACAGACAGATGGATAAAGAGAAATAGACAGACAGACAGAAAGGTGTTTTTGTTAGGAACATTCTTTACAGCCTTTGGAGAAAACTGCAGGCAAAATTACAATATGGAGTTTACTCTGGGCCCTTCACCCCTCTCTCCTGCCTTTGATAGGAAGATGAGATCGCTTCTGTTAACACACACACACACACACACACACCAGATATCAAATTGATTATTACACAGTACAGTGGATCCTCCATTACTACCAATGTTCTGGGGACCGTGTCCTTTTGAAGCATAGCTAGAAATGCATTCTTCTCTCAGACACCCCCCCACCCCCTCTGAGCACGGCTTCACAATGCATGTCAAACTCCTGTTCTGACGGCACCATGCAAACACCACAGAACAGTCGACCGACTTCAACAACAACAGACCAAACCAGCTGTTAGGCTATGCTCAATATATCAGAAAACACCCCAGACAACCATACGGGCGAGTCTCCTGTCAGTCCGGCCACGAAGCTCCAGACTCCGGCAGCTGTTTTTTCTCAGTGACGACGCGCCATGTGGCTGTTTTTAGAGCTGAGGGAGGTGCGGGCCACTCGCATCCATTAAAAAGAAGGTGCTGGGAAGTCTAATTCATTTGTCACTTTAGCCTGGAAGTTCCAAATGTCAGACACAACGATTTCTCAGCACACATCCCCTCCTGCTCAGGGAAGACAGAGGCGAGATATTGTATCGAACGATGGTTGGGGACAAATACGAAGCTCTGAGCTAATGTTTCAGTTTATTACAGCTGTCCTGATAAATGACGTCCGTCACTGAAGTTTCAGTCCGTCGCACAAGTAACACCACACCTCATTCTTGCTGAAACGTACACCGACAGAACACAAAAATGTTAAATCTGATGGAGTGAATCCATCCATTTACAGCATTCGACAGATAAAGTTTTTTTAGTACGCAATTTATAAGATCATAGGAATCAAACCCATGCATGTAATCTTAAAGGTACAGCAGCAGACATAGCTCATTTTAAAGCATAGGTGACCCAAAAAATTGAATTCTGTCATCCCAAACCTGTATGGATTTCTTTATTCTGTGGAAAATAAGAAGAAAATATTGTGAGAAATGTGTGTTCTGCTGGTTTGGTTACCAATATTCTTTTGTAGAGTTTGTGTTTTTGATAGACTCTTTAATTCAACATTTCAGATGGTCAAACAGCCATGGAAAACTGAATAAAAATATATGTATTAAAAATTCTGATCACATTTTCAACAGATATACCCAGTTAGGCAATTAACCAACCTACATTATAATTATTTTTGGACAATTAAGCACATTCTCCTCGCAATCCTCATCTAAAAACATATGAATACATAATAATTTTGTAAATAATATGTTGACAGTATTTTAATGAAGAAGTTACTGCTTTAAGGCCATTGCACACTGTGTCCAAAATTTCTTTTTCCATTTTTTTTAACATTCATGATCCTGCACTAACAAAACGCTAGTTATGGATGCGGAAAGGCATTGGATTGGATCTGAATTGGATTTTTTTTTATGACGGACGAAATTTCAGAAGCAGTGTGTGATTGACACAACATGAGATTTTATTCATTTTTCGACATGCGAAAAGTTTGCACAGAAATTTGCAATGAAGTTTAGTAACGCAATTTATTTCTCACTATTTCTGGCAGAATTGTCAAAATAAAGTTAATTATAATTTAATGTAACAGACTAATTTAATAGGCAAAGTTTTCTTTGAACAATACCTTTAATTTGTAGTGTGGAAAATTTTTCATACACAGAGTTTTTTGGGGAAAAGTGCATGTAAATACAGTATACTGACACACACAGACACGGCACGGGTCTTTCAGATATTAGAAAAGCAGCCTAGTGGATCATCATTTAAATTCCACTCTGACTCTTGGCTCAAATCCAGACATTAGACAATGGATTGAAATTAAAGCCAAAGCTAATGGGAAAACATGCATGACAAAAACCTCACGGTTAGCCATGTTCAAGCTGCGTGACCCTGGCCTGCCACAGAGTGGATACAGCTGTGACCTGAACAGAAGAGCAATGTTTTTCAGAAGATTATTAACATTAATGGAGGTACAATCAATCAAAGAAGATTTTAATCTCAAATTGTTTAATATTCCATTCACCTGAACACTTCAAACAATATTTCGGTGGCTGCCTGTGAAGCCGGATAAGTTGGCCGCGCTGCTATTCGGCGGAACGCATTAATGAATGCGTTTGTTTGCAGCAAGCACAATTACGTCGTTGTTCAGCGTGTACTTTAACAAGCAGACAGGACTTTTTAGAAATGTCTGGCTGCTGAAGGCCAGCACCCTCGTCATCCCAGCAAAGGAGACACGTCAGAACACCCCCGCGCTCCGCCGCCAGCTTAATACGCCACTGATGATCGTTTGCACTGGCCTCGAGTTCACACCACTGGTGCGAGATTGATGCCATGTTGATTTTTAATGATGTGCGCTACGACGCAAGCGGGAAAGGGGGGCGCGTCGCGCATCCTGCACTGCGACCATGCAAAATGTCATTCTAATTATCTCACCAGCCAGCCAATGAGGAAGTAAACATTTACACTAACCTGTAACCCCTGAAGCCGAGACTCGAGGCCCGCTTTCAGAGTGGCACCCGATTTATTGGCAGACTCTGATCTGCCCGGCGACTACTCAAACCAGCCGGCAGCGTTCGGCTTCCACTCGTCTGTAAACAACACAGACTACGTGACATCTACATAACAAATATGAACTGCCTTCCTCGTAGGTGAACGCCTGAGACCTCAATTATTTCAGTCTCCTTCAAATGTTTTTCATGTGCTGTCGATCTGCAGGTTGCCCTCATTAACCCCAACCGTTATTACAGTATTAATACAGTACATGAGGGAATTGCTTACATCAGTCAACAGTACTAGTAGAATAAGATTGACAACAAGGCTTTTTATTAATATGCAAGTCCACAAGTGTGCAGTTACAGATAAGTACATGTTCCTGAAAGTAGGCTTAGAGATAAGTAAATTATTAAGCTAAAAATTAGATTAGTGTTACAGCTGTATGAAACAAGAATCTGAATGACATTTTTTAATATGCACAATTTTTTTTTTTAGCAAATATTCATATATATATATATATATATATATATGTGTGTGTGTGTGTGTGTGTGTGTGTGTGTGTATAATATATTTCGCCCTATATAATTATATTTTACACACACGTACATATTTGAGGTAAAGTATGACCTGGGAGATTATTACAAAAATAGCACAACCTGAAATATTTTGCATTGCAACATTATTATTATACAAAATTATTAATATAATTCTCAGAACTATAATATGAAAAAAAGCAGCAAAATTTATATATAGTGTATATAATTATTTTATTTCTTGGGTTAATTTTTTTTTTGTGTCAGTTAAGCATTATTATTATTATTATTATTATTATTATTATTATTATTATTATTGGGATAAAGTATGCCTGCAATACTCTTTGACAATTAAACATTTTTCTCCCCATAAACCTTATTAATATGATTTTTTTTATATGAATAAGATTATTTGTAAATATTAGTGGTATTTGTTGTTATACAATTTAATGGCATATTTATTTAATTAAACTACTAAACTACTTTTAATATAATTTTTTTATTTAATTAATCACATTTTCCCAGTTCACATCTTCCCAACCCCTTTTTTATAACTTTATTATGAAAAAAGTATACACAAAAGAAGTCCATCAGTCCTTGCTCTATAGTTAAAAATATTTATAAAAAGCTTTATAAAAAAAAGTTAGCACTTTTATAATGTAATGGACTAAAATTTTGCATGTTTTCTTTTGATTTTGGGCTATCTTCATCAGATCCATTCATCACTGTGCACAATTATCCTGCCCTTCATTGTGTTTGATCGTCTGCTTCATAGAGAGCAAGCTAGGGGCTTGTATGTGTGGTACACATGGCCCGTGTATTTGTAGAGATAGAGGTGGTCAGACTTGACCTTTCAGGTCCAAGATGAATAACAGCTAGTCTTCATCTCTAATGTCTGGAAATAGTCATAGATGACCTTTACTCGAAATGTTCAGCGTATTACTGAGGTAGACCGGCTCTCTAAATGACCCTGTCCAGATGGCTAATGCAATCAAAATCAACCATATTTGTTATTAAAGGCTTCGAGGGAAATAAATACAATTCATGTCAATTAGGTAACTGATACTACTTCAGGTTTAGTTGTAGAAGCATACTGGCTTTTTTTGCATACAATATAGCATGTATAACATCAAACAAACCTTTTCTAATCATCATACATTATGGAAAACAACGCAGAGTGTGATTCTGAGCCCAACCATCCAGCATTCAATTAAAATCCATTCATTTCCTCATTTCCCATCAGCAGCTCTTGTATATGTGATTGCATTCTGTTCTGGATGTAGTGGACGATCCATCATTGTGGCTCTTGTTGTCTTCCCACATCTGCATAAACAGCCAGATTCATTCCCATCAGCCCTCAGAAAAAGAGAGGCAGGAACTTCACCTCGACAAATCGCCTAGCTATTGTTTCAAAATAACACCCCCTTAGATTATTTCTGGATAATTGGCTCCTGAAAATAAGGCAATTATTTTTTTTAAATCTAATTATTTGCTTCCCCCCCTCTACAACAAAGTTAATTCTTCACTCTGCAATTACTGAGTAAATTCAATGCTGTGATGTAGATATATATATATATATATATATATATATATATATTAGTCTGGGGTTTTCTCTCAGCACACGGGCGTCACGGCTTGAGGGAGGCCTCGCTTTGGCACATAAAGCGTTGTCCTGGCAACCATCTTGATGCAGTCGATGATGGGGCAGACGCTCAAGCACAGAGTACAGCCAGTGCAGCTGTCCTGAATCACGGGGATATGAGTCTCGGGGTCAAACACAATGGCCTGCCAGACACAGAGACATTAGAATCATTATATCCTCACCAGAGGCGACAACCTGCTACGACAGGACGTCACACAATACAAACACAACAAAGACTGGGTGCTGTCCCTCCACCGGAGCACACAGATGTGTGAAACCTGTCAGGAACATGTCATGGGGCTCATGTTTCACACATTTCACAAAATCATAATATGAAGGGAAAAAAAGGATACAGTATTATATTAGCTACTTTGGGGTGTTTTGTACTGCAATGTTTTTTTTTCCTTCATCTAATTATGCCCAAATTCTCATTATTGTAATAAAGGAATAAAAAAAGCACATATTGAAATGGTATTTATATGTAATGGCAGTATTTTCAGTATCTGTCTTATTGAATTATATTATATTATATAGTATAATTATATTATTTTTTAATATAATATAAAAATTACAAAAATATAAACAGCAACATATATTTTTTTCAGAACTGATGTATTATATAAAAAAAGTAAATTGCATTTATACATCATGGTAACATTTGCAGTATCTGCTTTTTATTTTAAGTTGGTTCAAAAATTAATAACACATTTATTTTATTTTACTGTAAGAAAGTATAAAACTACTCTCTTAAAGTGATGAAATGTAAAACAAATTATGTTTCACTTTAATAAAAAAAATGTAACCAATAATAAAAGTTTTCTCTAATAAAGTATGACATTATTTTATTAAAGTGATGAATATTTAAAGTAAATTATATTTCATTTTAATTAAAAGGAGAAAATTTTAACCTCATTTTAAATAATAATGAAAAACAACAGCAATGATAATAACAAAAACCTAAATAAATGTATTAATATAAAAATTATTATAATTACAAATATTTTATTTTCTGTAATTAAGTACAAACCTTCAAGTAATGAAAATATAAAAAAAGGTAATTATAATTAATAATTCAAACCTCAAAGTTAAAATATTAAGCTTACAACAATACAAATAATAATAATTAGTATTAATTTCTAACAATAATTTATTATTATTACTATTATTATTTTAATATAATTGTTAGTTTGCTGAAATAGCTAAATACAGAATTTCCATACTGAATGTCACGAAATGAAAAATTTCGTGGACCTAAAAACAGGCTTCATTTCCTTTACGCAGCATATAACTTTTTATGTGAATACACTACAGAGAAGAGGAAGGAACGCCCATCAATCTGAGCGGTATATTAGGCTGTTAAAACAATCTGTGTAATGCTGTGTTTGTACTGCAGGAAGATCAGACATTATTTTGGCAGGTGGAATTGAGTACGGACACCTTTTCAAACATAACCGGCTTGCTGCTAGCGCCACAGAGTGCTGTTTTGTATTGCTTGATGGACCACCTATTTGATCGTGACACATTATGTTGATGAATGCTCCTCTATATTAGAAAGCATTAATAATGTGTAATTCCTCTTAGAGATCCACTCACAGACAATGAGCGTCACTGTGAACAATTACTGCTTTGATAAAACCCGCACTCTACTTCATCAATACCCTTATGATAAATTGCAAGGGACATTTATTTAACAGGAGAGGGTGAGATTAATACTTTAATAAAACTGTCAGAGCCATCCCACTTGCCGTTCTTCTGCAGGCTGAAGCACAAGAGGACATCGCCGTTTTCAGAGCTAATATCCATTACAGTCTCTAAAGGGAAAATCAGGTGCGCTAATAAGGCGTCTTTAGGCACCATAGTAGCATTTTAAATGGCTTTTTGGCACTTTTTATGCACATGTATGCCAGGGTAGAAGCATTTGGTACATTGGTTTTAGTTAAGTATTTGGTATAGGGGTTTTAGTATTCACTAACAGAATGCTAAGCGTGCATGCTAACCGCTAGGCTACATTTTTCACAGTTTTTGTTAGCGTTAGCCATATTCTGTTAGCTATAACTAGAGCTGGAAATGGTTCTTTCTCGGTTTATAAAGGACTGGCTGAAGTCTCTGAGCCCTGGAGAGGCCAGGACCTGTAATTGAACAGCCAGAGTCTAGCAGCTGTGGGTTTGTGTGGGAACAAACAGGCAGTGGGCGGACGGAGGGAGGCACACACACCTGGTATCCAGCGTCGTTACAGGTCATGTAACACTTCCCACAGTTAACGCACATCTCCGGATCGATCAGAGCCTGCACTTGCTCCTCCATGTTGAGCTCTTGATAGGCGCCGATGTGTTGCAGAGCTTTGGCTATTACATCCTGAGAGTAAAAACACAAACAACTTCTGACCAAAGGTCAAAGGTCTTGAGGAGAAAAATAGTTTTAACGATATGTAAGCAAGTGAAAAATATAAGTAAACCAACTTTAACTCTGGGTACAGGACCCTTGGGAGTGTAAATCCTCGTTTCTTCAGTGGAAACCTTCTCGTCACTTAAGTCTCTCAGTTTCTTTTTGTGATTCGCAATCGCTTCCTTCTTGTCCTGCAGGTACGGGCCAAAATGGGGTAGACACTATTGGGGAACAAGAAACCATTTTTAATGTATTATTTATTATAGAAAGTCATTTAAATAATGTTGAAATAAATATTTTTGCTATTTAAAATATTTTTCATTTATTAAAAAATAAATTATATATATA
>JAUMHP010000082.1:12891000-12911585 GCA_032361065.1 Enteromius trimaculatus | reverse complement strand
AAAAAAAAAAAAAAAAAAAAAAAAAAAAAAAAAAAAAAAAAAAAAAAAAAATATATATATATATATATATATATATATATATGTGTAGTCTGTATAAATATTTTACAGAAAGTCATAAATATCTAGTTTAATATACAATCAGCTATAAATTATGTCTCTAAACATTTCAGAAATCCTAATTAAATAATACATAAATGTTTTTACTGTAACGTTTGATCAATTCATCTTGCTAAATAAAATAATCTTTATATAAATAAAATTCTTACTGAGCCCAAGATTTTGAATAGTAAGACAAAATAAATAAATATTTTAGAAAAAAACATATATATTAACCCCTGCTCCAAATAGACCCTCAACATAAGTATAAATTAACCAAATAATAAAAAGTAATCATGTTTATGCCATTCCTAGCATTTAGGACTTTTTTCTTTTTGCTGTTTTGGTCTTCCAGAGTCCGATGTCATTGCTCCGACAAAGAGTTTTTCAAACCATTTCCTTTTTTGCTTTCCAAAGAATAAAGCAAATCATGTGACATGAGGGTGAACAACCGATGACAGAAAGTGCATTTTTACACGAACTAACCCTGTAGCAGCTCGATGCCAAACCTAAGAAACACGCATCACACAACCACGTCCTAGATCAAACTACAACCAGATCTAAAGATACTCCGAGCTCACGCGCAGCCAGCGGATGAAATCTCTTGGCAAGTGAGTTAGTCTGTGCATTTGAATATCGTTTTTGGTCACATACACAAAATAAAACATTCATTTAGTGTCAGAGTGGATGTCAGCGCGATAGCTGATCAAAAGATCATCTGATTTCTTCAGACGCAGAGAGCGCGTGTCAAGCAACAAGTCTGAAGGTGAAAAACTCAAAGACAGGCTACATGAAAGAGTGACGCGGGTTCAAAGCAGAGGAAGTCGTTTCCCAGCTGAGCACTTCATACGATCCAAATATTAAAGCTTATATTGCTCTTTTAACTGCTCATTGCCATTAAGAAAAGATATCAACTCATGAGTCAAAAATAAAAGCCATAAAGAATGCTATAAACAACCCTGAAGCACAATAATGGTGTGATTTATCCACACTCAACCACTGCACAAGGCTATAATTAAATATGAAAACCTAAATTTAGCGTTCAACCCTCATTAATTTGAACCCAGGACAGCACAAAGTCTTTTACAACCACACCGCCTTTTTTTCACCTCGGTGCTGCTCACTGCGAGAGGCTTTGGGCTGAACCGGTGTAAACCGCAGACGGAGAGGGGATGAGAGACGTTAAGACCCCGGCCTCGGCCGCAACTCAAAGGGAGGAAGACGTTCTCTAAACTCATTATGGCCAAGCTTTCGACTTCAAACTCCCAGCATGCCCTGCATCATCCTTGCTTTTTTGTTGTGTAATGATTTTGTGGCCTGCCATTGAAAAGTCATCGAGCTGTGTATGGTTTAATGAAAAGTACCGGGTGAAGTCCACCAGCCCACATGCTATGTCTCAGCTATCAGAGACACTCTCCTAATTGGATGCCTTGTTGTTGTTTTTTCTTAATAGTACACATACATATTCTCACTTGTATAGTCCTCCCAAATTTGTGAACAACACATAGCACACTTCAACTGAAAAAAGATGTGTACACGAACACGATATTAAAAAATCATTACTGGAGACAACTACTGTCATCTCTTACGTGGCCGTAGAGACAAATATTTTTATTTAATATATATATACATATATATATATATATATACACATACATACTACCGTTAAGTTAGGTCAGTAAGTTATTTAATGGTTTTTAAAGATGTTTCTTCTGCTCGTCAAGGCTGCATTTATTAGATTAAAAACTGTAATATTGTGAAATATTATTTCAATTTAAAATAACTGTTTAAAATAAAATGAAATAAAATAAAATATAAATATTACATGACAAATGTAAACATAAAAAATAATACAACTTAAAAATGTTTAGTAATATATTAATAGTGCTAGTATTAATGAAATATATAGTAAATACACACATACACACACTAATAATTAATTTCTACTGTGTATTTTTTTATTATACAAATATCAACAGCACTATTAGGGGACAGCAGTGGCCTAATGGTTAGGGAGTCGGGAGTCGAAAGGTTGCGGGTTCGAGTCCCAGGTCCGGCAGGGATTGAAGGTGGAGGGAGTGAATAAACAGCGCTGTCTCCACCCTCAATACCACGACTGAGGTGAGACCCTTGAGCAAGGCACTGTTCCCCCAACTGCTCCCCGGGCGCCACAGCGATAGCGATATGGCTGCCCACTGCTCCGGGTGTGTGTGTGTGCGCGTGTTTGATCGTATAAACATACGAGCAATGATGTGCAGTTGAGGAAGTTTTCTGGAAACCCGTTTTATAAAAAAGTAATATAAAAAAATGAATAGAACTACAAATAAAAAAATATTTGATTAATATTTATTATACAAAAGCCGATATGCCTTTATATGTATATATTGTACGGTGAATATATGTTATATACAAAACTTAAAAACACTACAGAAGAAATATAACCTGATGATGACCTCATAATTATGAATCATATCTCATAGCAACTACTAAATGCACTTAAAACTATGTACTATTTCTAATGCAGATATAAAATGAATGTATATGTAATGGCTGTACATTTATTCAATGGTAATTCAGCATCAAAGCCTTGCCCATCACACTTCTGCAGCACTGAACCATCCCTGAACAACGCTAGCAGTGTGTTTTGCATTGTGATTGGGCAGTGTCTCGTGGGTCAGATATGAGAGAGGGCTAATGAAAGACCCCATTGAGCAGTCGGACAATCGCTGGGTAATAACAGTACATCTTGACTCTTGCTAGGCCAACAGGACAGCGGCCTCAGTCCCTTCATATTTAATGTGCACTAAAGCAGCGCTCTAAACTGTTCTCCACTGGCCCGTTCACAGCTCTATGCACAAATGAGCCCATATGTCACCTAAAATAAACATGATTCCAGTCGAGCGGCTAGATTACAAGATGGGATGGTTTTGAGGGGGAAAGACTTTTAAAGATTGAGTGTGTGTGATTTCTGTGCCTCTAACATCACCAAAAAAAAAAAAGGAAAAATAATGAACGTGTTCAAACAGGTTTCCCGAACACTTCATTTGTCATCATAAGCTCTAACAGATCTCATCCTAAACTGGTTGAGCTAATGCTGCTGGGTTGAGTTTGTTGGGATGTAATTTTTTTTGTCCACTTTAAGCTGGGCTACACAAATATTTTTTAATCAAAATAATTTATTAATAACATAAAAACACATTTGAAATATACACTACCGTTCAGAATTATGGGGTCAGTAAGATATTTAAAGGTTTTTAAAGCTGTTTCTTCTGCTCATCAAGGCTGCATTTATTAACATGCAGTGTATTTAAGTTTAAGATAATAACATAAGCGATATTACTTGATAGGTTATTTAGGTTATATTATTAAAAAACAACTTTTTTTTTTAAATTTAACAATTTTTGTAATTTTTTATTAAAATTATTAATTATTTTAAATAATTTCCATTTACACTAATGTTAATAAAAAAAATCTTACATTTATTTTTCAGAATCATACTAATTTATTGATACATTTTAAATAATAATTAGAAAAATACAAAAAGTTTAAAATAATTCTAATAATAATACAAATATATTTTAAAGCAACTGTTCACCAAGTAAAGTAGTTTATCTTATTTTTATTGTACAAATGTGTTGGATTAATATATATCAAGACTTTAAAGATGTTTCATTCAGTCAGGACTCATTTTATTTATTTATTTATTTTTTTAAAAAGAAACACAAGGCCAAACTTAAAATGAGTCTGTATCTTCAGTGGTTAGATTGAAAAAGTGGGAGAATAATAACAAAAAGTAGTATGAGGTATTTTAATACACTTGTCTTGCAAGCGCTATAATAAAAAATCCAGAATGTCATTTGAAGTACCTCTATTTTAATTTCAATTTATTTTTAATTAATGTTGCATGATAAAATAAAACAACATGGTCAGGGAATTAAAATGCAGAGCCTGTGGTTGGACAGTGTTATATTTCCAGTGAGTTGTGTCAGGCAGGGAAGAGCTCCAGACTGATATTACCTGTCAGGACGCTCTCAGACAAGCCCTCCGCTGACTGACAGCTCACCTGTGGCAAGAACCGCCAGCTCCAGCCCAGACACACTTTATATACAGCTTGAGAGACAGAGAGAGAGCAAACGAAGAAAAACAGCATACAGACGCGATAAGAAAGGGTGATGGAGGACAGCGAGAGCTATGAGAAAATTTGTTAGCCACAAAGAATAAAAAAAGGCAGTTTGATCGCTCGGCAACGTGCAGGAAAGAAGACGAGAGCTCAGAAGTCGCTGTGGTTGATAAAGCGGAGCCTAAGGGAGCGTTCAGCCACAGACAAGTTGTTTTTTTTTCTTCTCGCCGAGGCAGCGAGCGTCGTTCTCTCAGGGGACATGCAGTTGGTTTTTTGCTGCCATCTCTAAAATGTTGAGCTGAGGCGGTGCAGGGCTGTTTGTGTGTGTCTGCTGGTCATCTGATGCACTTTCTCTCGGCTAGGCCGGACCGTGGGGGTATTAACACTTGTAAACAGCGGTCCGGCTGCCTGTGCGGCTCAGTGTAGCCTGGCAGGAATATAATGGTAATGAAGCCTTCAGCAAGGTTGTCTTACCTCACACTGTCAGGGGCCGACACAACGCCCTGGTTAGGGAGAAAGCAGAACAGATGGAGCCTGTGTGTTCGAGTCACCGAGACACTGCTTGTACAGCCTTTACATACTATTATAAAATTAATACCTGTGTGTTTTAAACCAGATGCTATTCAAATCATAATTATGCTAACATACAACACATATTGAATGTGAATGGGATAATAATGATATTTCTTCCATTTTTAGAGAAAAGCTTTGGACCTGCTTAATGTTTACCAAATTAAATTAAATTAAACTGAATTAATGTTTTTTATACTATTTACATAAATAACATACTATTTCAACACTTTAGGTTAGGGAAAAGTAATTAAACACGCACGGTGAAAAGGTTTAAAACTATAACCTGTCCTTTAAAACTAGAATGACTGTACGAGGAGTAACCTTCAGAAAATGTGGATAGTAATCTCTGATCATCTTTTATAAGAACCTTTCTTTCAAAAGGGCTGAATGGGCAAATTCAACAAAATTAAGAAAATTGGATTTTGTGCCTCCAAATGTTTTAAAAATCCTTGTCAAGTACCTAATGATCACATCTATGAATTAAGTGAGTAAGTTGTGAAAGAAGTGCTCCCCAAGGCTTATTTCTCAGAAAAAAAGAGTAAATCTGTAAATCTTGTCATTTTATTTTTTCTATTTTATAGCTGAATTTTCAAAGTCGTGTGATCCTTTAGAAATCTTTCAAATATGCTGATGCTCAAAAAACATTTCTCATTATTACCAATGTTGAAAACAGCTGTGCTGCTGAATATTTTAATGCAAACCCTGATATTTTATTCAGGATTCTTTGATGAATAAAAATACGAAAGAACAGCATTTATTCGGGGTTTTTTTTGTAGCATTATAAAAGTCTAGAATTTAAAGGAGTCGCTATTTCAAGTTAAAACCAGAGATATTCTTCATAAATCTTATAACTTGTCCACACCCGCTAAAACAACTCATTTACACACACTCCCACATTTCTACCTCACAGAGTAGGTTTATTTCATAAAACTGCCCAAATGTTTACGCACTGAGCTGTTGCTGTTGTTGGCGCCATGTTCTGGAGAAGCCATGCTTGTTTGTGCTTCCGAAAGAACACACAACTAGAAATCGGTGGTTAAGTTGTATTCACAACCCTGTTCCAGAACAGTTCGACACAAATATCAGAGTGTGTTCAGCGCATTTCCTAAAACCTGCAGCCTATGCTCAAAACCTGTAACATTTTCTTATTAAAAGAACCTGCTTACTATTAAAACGTAAGTTTGAGCATTGTAATGTAGTGCTTGTTGTCTGCTGTTACTTTGATCACAAATGCAAGCCTGGTGTTATGTTTACGAAGCGTAAAAAGACAGTACTAAGTCATGACAATCAGTAATTATGCCTCATTTATAATGGCTTGCATTATTTTTGTGTCATAGCGCTGGGACACGTCATCATGTTATGCTAAGGCGTGTTACGTTTCCGTCACATGCTTGGGGTATCTGGCCAATCACGGCCCACGGGATAGCTGGTCAATCAAAGCACACCTTTGTACAAATCGACCCGTTTCAGGAGGCGGAGCTTTTGAACAGTACAGTAAATTAGTAAAGATCAAAAACTGCCTGTTCTAAATTAAGCAAATCTTTAATGATGTATTTTCAATATTTGCACAATAGATCATTTTTATCACATATCGCCTCGCAAGAAAGAACTGCCATTTTCCTGAAGATATACAAATCTGTATTCCTTATAAATCCATCAGACAGAGAAGTAGCTTGCCTGCACAATGGCAGACGTGTAGCACAATGCTCACATGGTCTAATGTTCATTGATTTTTCTTTCCCTCTCAGTTTACAAAGGACCGCCTGTCAACCGAACATCCCCATGACCCGCGCGCTCAGTGACTTTTCCTTCTTTTGAGCAGGAACCCTGAATGTCCCGGGGACACGAGGCCCGTTGTGATATTTCTACACAACACTCCACATCTTCCCTCGGCTTTTTCAGTGCCAATGTTATTGTTGCGCCAATTCCAGCACTAACGACCTGTCGACATGAAAATGACTTGCACTTATCACCGCCTGCTTCTCTTTCGTTTTATTCCTTCATTTCCCTGCACTCATTTGGCATTAGCATTTAAACTATTGCGCTGAGCCGCCTTGCAGTCAGAAGCTGAGAAGTCGCAGCTAGCGCGTTAGAAAACACTAGACGGGCTTCAAAGCTTTTCCCTCGGCTGGTGTATTAGCAGAAAGGCTGTGATCTGATAAAGGCCTTTAATTCGCCGCTTTGAACAGAGTTTACTGAAGTTTTGCTCATTTACATGTCGCCTAATATTCCTTGTGCACAAATAATGAGGGAGATTACCGAGGGCTGAACGTACACGTGAAGTACAAACCATTAAACGCGCGAACAGCTGCCTTTGTCCAATCTCATTTTGCGATTCTATATTTTTTTTTGTTGCAGCTGTTATGTAAATGGCATGTGCGAGGAAAAAAGATATAAAATAAAGCAATTATTTTCTCCCTAAAGTCAAAGCTCGATTCAAACTTGGAAAAATTCGAGCGGCGTGGCGTACTTTAACCTTACTTTGCTCCAAGTGCTTCCTTTTACCAGAAAAAAAAAAAGGATAAAACTGAAGCATAACGACTAAGGGCTGCTCTATAATGTTCTTTCACCTTTGAGATTGCAGAAGTGCAAGCGGCCACTTTGTGTATTGGACAGCGCTGTTATTACGTGGATTTTTACGAACTAACAACAAGTAAATGGATGGATGCAAGTCCACGGGTTTAACGCTAATGCTGCATTAATGAGCACTTGTTCCTAAAGCTGTAGAATTATGGGAATTGCGTTTAGCTCCTTAATGGCATGTCGGAGGGCTATAATAAGGAAAACAGCGTGAGAGGAAAGTCAGGGAGGGGTAATCATCGGTAAAAGGGTGTTGTAAAACAGCTGTGAAGTCTTTCACCCTTACTTTGGCTTCCTCCAGCGTGACCACAGGCTTTCCTTTCTGATGGCGGGCCGTTAGAGGCGACTGACCGTCCCAGTCCTGGAGCTCCTCGAGGCTTCTGAGGTAGAGCAGGGCTTTCAGACCGGTGCAGTAGTCTTCGATCACCGTGAAGTCTTGGTTTTGTACTGCACTGCACACCTGTGTGAAAAACACAGTTTTTAATAAAGGTGCACGTCTGAGCTGTGGTCTACTGATTAGTGCACATATGGGTAATGCAAGTTTAAATCCAGCTTGCAACATTTCCCAAGTCCATGTCTTATAACATTCCTGTCCTCACTACTGTACTATAAATAAAAAGGAAAAAAGTCTAAAATAAAAATCACTGTGCAGCTTCGCATACACGCAACATCATGAAAAAATGGCACCATCTTAAAGCTGCTGTAAGCACATACATATATATATATATATATATATTTTAATAACACATATAAAATAGCCCTAGCATTGACAAATATCACTGAAACAGTTGTCTTGAGAGTTCACATGTCACTATGGTAGTGCTAGACTGTAAACAAAAAATAAATAAATACACAAATAAATAAAAATTAATTTACAAATTAAATTAAAAACAATATTTTTTTACAAATGAAATGAATAAATATAACTATAATATAAATGTATTTTAAAAAAATACAATAATATTTGTTGCATGTACTGGCTATATAATGAAAAACTACTTGCATGCAGAAAATAAATACAATAAGCAAACATAAAGCAAGTAATCATTAAATAAACAAATATAAAGGAAGTAATAAATAAAAAATTCTAATAAATAAAAAGCAAAAATAAATAAATAGAAATACAAATATATAGAATGCAAATAAATAAATAAATAAAAAGCAAAACAACAGCAATAAATGCTATTTTGAAAAATAAAATACTAATAAAGTACTGGCCAAACATTTGCATATAATGACAAATATTAAACAATTTTCAATTAAAAATAAATGATTTGAATGAAATGAATAAATTATAGAATAATGAATGAATGAATTTGTGTTTACACATGCTTGGAGACTATCCATTATTTCTGCAGATATGTTTTGATACCAAAAGAAGCTATATATGCAGAATCAAGTATGTGACATGACCAATGGTAATTTTTGATTGATGATAGTTTTCTTTTGTTTTAATTAACATGTGTGCTTGTCAGTCTTTTGAGTAAATAAGGGCTTAGTTGTGATTTTTAGGTAAACTATATTATTCAAACAACCAATCTTTCAGACACCAGGTCACACCATTAACCACTACATCTACATCAGCATGCACACTAGCAAATAAATATATGCACATCCAGGGAGCGAGAGAAACTGTGGTCATTAAAACATGTGCCATCCTTCAAAAGGAGCAACAAAAGACAAACGTCAGCATGCTGAATCAAAGCAATACTACGATGCACATGCTCTGAAATGCTGAATACAATTGACCTTAAGAGAAATCTAATTCATTCTCTCATTACCGGCAGGGCGCAGACGAGGCCGATAACGCAGAGCTTATGCTCGCTCATCAAGCGCATGTCAGCGCGAGCCCGAGCCCTTTCCATTGAGTCTGTTCCGCTTCTGTAGCTCTGAGACTGTGATATGCAGCAAGCGCTTGAAGCACGGCTTTGTGCAAGTGTCTACGGCACTTCAGATGGCAGCCACACCGCGTCTTAAGGAAGCAGATAAGACACGCTTATCTCCTGGCGCTATCGCTGATCTGACATCAGCCCAAGTCGGCCCGAGAACTGCCTTCTTTCACAGGATTAGCATTCAGTCGCTTTGCAAACGCTCACAGCTGGTTCCTGACTCGACACATAGACCTTTGGATCTCGACTCTCTCTGAGCTCGTATCTGATATCTGGGATTGGGTTTGATAAAAGGTTCTTAGTCATAACCAGTTCGAATTTTTTGATTGATTTTCATGCCTTTAACAGTTCTGAACATCTTGAACTTGAACGTCTGCGGTCCTCCATAGATGCAGATGAAAAAAAAAAACATTCTAATATACTACAGCAATGCCACTGAAACTCCTGCAGAAGAAACGAGATGTGAGATGCAATCTGAATTGAATGTGAAAGCGAAATAATACATAAACACAATAAACAGACACTTATTCATAACTGCATTGTTGTTGCTGATCACATGCTACAAGCACTTAGCACAATCAGTTTAGTTGAATATGCAAAAGAATCAAGCACAAAGAGCCATAAGTTATCAGTCTGAAGCAATTTAATGCCCTTTTGTGCCTCACAATGACATTTGGATTATATTATAAAAGGTAAAAAAATCATATAAATAGGTCTTGAATAAAATGAATAAAACGTAATGCTGCTTTGCAATAAAAAAAAGAATTAATGCAGAAAAACAGAAAATGTATATATATATAAGAATAAAAAAAAAAAAACTTATTCTGTTGCAAAAAATAAAATAAGTCTAAACTAACTGCTTTGCTGGAGAAGTAACAACACATAATACAATTTTAAATAATAATAATTAAAAAAAAAAAAAAAATATATATATATATATATATATATATGTTACATAAACAGTATTATAATAAACAAAGCCTTTACAGTACTTGTGTTTTGAAGTATTGCATATGTATACTTAGGTTAGTGAGACTACCATTAAGACAACAGTAGTTACATTTGCACATTCCGATATTTAACATTGAAATAAATGGCACTTTAATAAAAAGTACAGTGCAAAAAAATAGCCCTGTTTTGTTTAGTGGGAAAGGAGGAGGCTGCGAATGAAATCATTAGGAACCTAAATCGTTAAGTGGAATCAGAACCAGAATCATTAAATTCCTACCAATTCCCAGCCTCCCTCCCTCCTCCTCACACTCACAGTGCAGACTTTCTCAGGGGGAAGGGGCTCAGATCATCGGACGTGCTGCGTCATTTGTATATTTAAAAATGAAATCCCACGCGGCATACCTCACGCTGAGAAAATGGAGGCATTTACCCTGGCTAGCTCATCTCTGGGAGATATGTTTTCATTAGGATTCTCATTTGCATAAAACTTGTTTCTCTTGCCGTTTACGCCACAGTTCATATCTACACACCGCGAGCGAACGTTTGTTTTTCGAACGACTCCAATTCGGTTTGATGACATTTCACCTTGATTTAACATCAACAAATACACGAGTCCACTGATGCCTGGAGAGTAGTTTAACAATTGATTCGTAATTATTGCAGTTAACAGAGCAGACGGCCGTCAATAGGACGGCGTTTTTGAGGTTCAGGGGTCTTACGGTGAGAGGGCGGGTGGTCTATTGTTCAGCTATGAATAGATATGTGCCAAGACCATTTATGTTCTCTATTTACAGGTGTATTTTAGGAAAAATGTGGGATTTGAGCTAACAAATGATTCATTATGATGAAAAGAACTGCAAACAAGACTAAACGGCATGATCCCGTGTCTGATGGGGCTGTAAAAATCCCAGGCTTGTTGCTCTGTGAACAGGAGTCGCTGCCCATTATTGCTTTGTATTTGATGCAGAACATCAAAGATATCCTGACCCAGAGTATTTAGCGCTAATGTGGCTGAGTCCTGAAATAAATCTGAAGTGAGAATTTCTAAGTAGTTTCCAGGCAATTGAGACGGCAGGTCCTTTTTATCTGCTCTGAAAACTGTGGTGGTGCATTGATTTCGACTCCTTCTAAGATCTCAGACGCTTTTAGATTCAGCGCTCCTGCTTTTTCCATCTCCCTCTGCCCTCATCTTGCTCTCCCTCTCTCTCTCTGGCTTCTCTTTTTCTATCTGCTCTTTTATTTCCTGCAATAAAATCTTGGCATTTAGCCGTGTGCCATCTCCCCCCCCAAAGAGATTCGGTTTGGCATCCAAATGTTACAATGACTATGCATGAAGCTCTTGTCCTTTTTGATTCGCACAGATTGACCAACACACCAGGAAAATATGAGCAACTGATATTTTGTCTGGCGCTTCAGGTAAAAGACTGTATCTTTATAGAAGTCACTGGAAGTAAATACGTTTCACAAGCCACTGAACCAGGGGACTATATTTAGTCAATACAGTGTAGTTTGGTGTATAACCTTTACCCTTGTGTCTATGGATATGAGCAGAGATTCTTTTCTTTGTTTTATGTGTGTGTGTGTGTGTGTGTAGTCACACAGATGGAACATTTTTAAATCCAAAAGAGACAGTTTACCTCCAAAATTTGAATTATGTCATCATTTGCTCAAACTTACTTCCACCTATACAGCTTAACACAAAAGAAGATTCGAAACAAACTAAATAGGAAAGCCTGTTTCCACCACTTAATAAAGAATAAAAAAAGGTTATTTCGACTCATGTCACAATTCAAATTTTTGAGATAATTTCAAAATATTTGAGAAAATTGTGAGATATAAACTCACTATTGCAAGTCAAAATTTTGAGTTATAAAGTCAGTATTGCCAATTATAAAGTCAAAACTGAGAATTATAAATTCAGAATTGCAAGTTATAAAGTCATAATTGTGAGATAAAGTCAAAATATCAAGATATGAACTCGCAACTGTCTCAATTCTGAGAACATATCAGTCTTTTTTCCGGCTTAAAATTGGACTTTATAACTCACAGTTGCAAGTTTATGTCTTAGTTTTGAGTAAAAAAGTCAGAATTGAGTCTTTATATCACACAAGGGTGAGTTACAAAGGCAGAATTCCAAGATAAAGTCACAATTCTGACTTTATTACTCGCAATTGCAAGTTTATATCACAGAATTCTTACCTTTTCTCACAACTCTGACAAAAAAGTCAGTCACAATAACCTTTTTTATTTTTTATTCAGTAGCAGAAACGGGCTTCCATTAAAAAAAAAACAAAATAGCATAAAAATACATTCTGTCAACAAATAACAATTTTCACCACTATTTACTGTTGATGTAAAGCTGTTTTTTAAAAACAAATAAATACCACAAACATTGCAGTTTAATATGATTTTTCAAATAAAAACATATGGTACTTAAAAGTGTTGAATGTGTCATATTAGAAACTAAAATTATCAAAAGATTTGACCTAAAATGAAGATGTTAATGTAATGCAACCCAAAAGCAACAGTATGAAAGCGCGGTGTTATTTCTGGGGCGGATTCTAACCACATTGCTTGTTAAAAGCTTGCTTTGTGTTGTCGACAAATCTTTTGTTTTTCACCCCTCTCTACGGAAACATTTAGCAGTTTGAAACGAAATTACAAAATCCTGATGCTTTCTGGGCCACAAGTCATTTTTACTACTTGATGACGGTCTCTTTATTGCAGCTCGCAACTGTTTACATGCACCGGGAAGGACCCAAATTACAGTGTGGATCATTAAGATTGAACCAGCTCTGCCATTAGTGAAATATTGCTCCATTGCCCCCAAAGACCTCCCTATGAAAACGCTGTCCTGATCTCCTACAGCTGCCACTAAATGCAGCTATTTTACTGTCTCATTATGACAGGCGAAAATCTATCATAACAGCCCAATCTTATTAAAGCTGCAGACATTATACTTTACAACAACACCGTGAGTGTGAACGTTTGACATCATTGCTTCAGTAAATGAAACTCATTTGACTGTGTTACGGTTTTTCTTAATCTAGAAGCATTGCAGGATTTTTATTATTATTTTTTTTAGAATAATAACAGGTGCTAAACACAGGTGGGTTACTTTTATACTAACACACATGAAAGTCAATACGGCACCATGAGGAGCCCCGGATCCCCTACAGGGTGATTGCAAAGCGATGTATTCAGTAATGAATCAACTAAAGAGTATCGATCAACAAGCAGATCGCATTAGCTGTGGTAGAATAAAGTACACACGGTAACATTTCAGCAATGTAGGTTATCAGCTTTTAAAGAAATTTCTTTGCATTTATTCACCCCTCTTGTCGTTCCAAACTATATGAATTTCTTATGTCAAACACATACACATAAGATTTTTAATTTTAATATCCCATTGGTTTAACTTATGTTCTTTTTGGAAATAAAATATGTTATTATACAATTATACAGGTTTTGATTGACGTTATACTGAATAAATTGTATATAATTTTATTATTATTATTATTTTGGGTCCAGTATCTGTAAAAATGTACACGTGCATGCTGTAAACACAAAAACTTTTAAAACTAAATGAAACATTCCAAAAAAATATTTTTGAGAATAAAAAAATGTATACATTGTTTCTAAAACATTTTATTTTGAATGTTTATTTATAAGACGTATTTTAAACTAAAATGATACAGATTAGTCATAGTGTTATTTTAGCATCACTGAGATACTATTATTTTGTTAATATTTCGAATCAGTTTTTATTTTTTTATTTTCCTTTTTAATTAAAATGTTTATTAAAGTCATATTAATTTTTTGTCATTTTTAGTAATTTTTAAAATATATTTTATTTTATAATTTTGTTTTATTTTCTTTTGTTTCAGTATTTTATTACATCATTAAAATGAGAAATGTTGCCTTGACAATAGAATTAAAACAGGTTTTTATTTTTATATTTTAATTTAGTGACAACATTGTTTTGCTTTTTATTATGGTTTCAATTCAATTAAACTAAAATGAGAAATATCGCCTTCACAACAAAACAATTTAGTAACACTTACAATGGTTTTAATTTCAGTTTCAATTTTAGTTTTAGTTAACTATAATAACCCTGTTAAAGATAATTGTTTGGAATCAAAATATGTGTTAAATCTTAGTGAAGCACAATTTGCAAATGAATGAATGATTCATCCCGTCTGCAAAACATTGTTAAATCCCTCAATTATAAACCCAGGATGATTATACTTTCAAAAACGAACCATCCTGATGAACCATCGCTAATCTCAATTTCCTCAAAACTAAAAATCACTGCGCTACTACGACATCCACGACCCATGTAGACTGTGCAAGAACCACAGCGCTCAACTCTGAGTTATGATTTTAATAAAGAATCTACTGTTCTCCAGGATCCCGTGCATCATTTGAATGGAATGATTTCTCTTCCCTGCGCACATTCGCTTGACTTCTAGAGAAATTTAGAGCCCAAAGACTGCAAGTATCACCCAAGCTCTACACGATTATCTTTACGGTTTCGCCATTCTCTTAGTTAATGGGATAAATCAGGCACATCCTATATCCTGTCTTCAATAAGCAAGAAAAGTCAAAACTCCACAGGTTCAACACCATTCGATCGGGAGAAATCAATACAGGATATGAATGGACTTCATTATATTATTTGTTCTTGGGAGAGTACTTTTGATGCGGCGCCGAATCGATGCATCTGCTTTGAAACAATAGCGCGAGTGCCTACAGCGTTTGTGTTTACACCGAGACGCTTCGTGGCTTTTGAAGAGCCTGATTCTCCCATTCACTTCCTGCGTGTCCCGACGACAAGTCTCACTGATTGCAACAGTTCGAATTACAGCGCATTCACTTTCTGTTTATCCAAAAGGTGCTCGGTTCTCCATTGACCCGGGCCTGACCTGAATCCGACAGAGAACGAACGCAAGCCAGGCCCGGCTGAGGAGGATAAAACATGATAGAGTGTCTGGAGAGGAGGATGAATCTCACGGACGCCGTCTCTCAGCAGTCAGACGCTTTGATGTTTGAAAGGACGCGTGTGTTCTCCGCAAACTCATCTCCCAGATCCAAACCAGCGCTAATCCTCCGCTAAACCCAAAATATTAACACAAAAACACATTTCCTTTCATCGCTCGCAGGAACACCTCTAAAGCACCAAACAGTGATTATTTTGTGTAAGATGAAATACAAATTATGGCTTTTTAAAGGTGGTGGATCTGCAATTGAAAGCATTACGATTCTATCAAGAGCCCGAGTTATTCTGTAATTAAATTTTCATATTAACTCAAAGGACAAATGTCTGAATGCAGAAAAGCTCTTCAGATCCCAAGTGTTCCCAGCGAACAGGTAGGAGAGGGAAAGACATTACCGAAACATTAAATCAACCCTTAAAAATAGTAAATGCATTTATTCAAAGATAGAGAATCAATTTGCATACAGATTCACTATTTGATTACTCCCCAGACACAAGCAAGCCATGATGTGGAGAGTTTGGAAACACTTTTCAATCTGCAATCTAAATATTATGCTTAACTATACTGTATCTCATTTAGGACAAAGTTTTCTAATTAAAACTTTGTATACAGCTGAGACGAATGCAGGGCTGACAATACCAATTAAAAGTAATTGCGTATCAATGCACAAACACAATGCACACCGTGACAAATTGTGTCATAAACTACAACTGTATTCAGACTCCAGTTGCATTGATTATTAATTATGGTGACGTCACATGGCAAGCCACCTCTTCCAGGTTCTGATGATGAGTTTGAGCGGAGCTCTGCTTCTAATGAGCTGTATTTTATAAACTAATAATCTTCTTTAATGTGAATGAAAGCTATTATAAAGCAATATACTATTTGAAAGAGTGAGGGACATCTCTTGCATATAAAAGTAAACAATTTACTGCTTTAATACACTTTTTTTTTTACACAAGCTATAGTGGTCTTATTATATACAGAATCATTATTGGATCATATTTCACTTCATTTTTGTAAATGTACATGGAAGGCTTTCATGAAAAAGTCCACATGGCCTTGATATATCAATATTATATCAATATCTTCACTCCTAGATCCAGATTTTGTTGCTTTTTTTTTGGGCTTAATTTGAATGAAGTGCTAATATTAAATATCCTGATGTGATATTGAACAATACCGTAGACTGAGACTCGACAACGTACCTGTAATACTGTGGCACCTGCATGAAGGAACTGCAATCCGGATTCTGCAGAATCGATGCCCCCGGTGGCCAAAATGGGAAAACCGGGAAGAGCTTTCGCTATGGCCGATACTGCTCGCAATGCGATTGGTCGGATGGCATTTCCTGCAAAGATGCAAGCAAAAACAAGAAATGTATTGTTATCCACTGCACCCATTTTTGTACTGCACTAAAGACGGAATTTGACATAAACTAAACAACAACAAAAAAACTAAATTAAACTAAAATTTAAAATAAATGTAATTTGAAAAATTTTAATTTTAAACTTTTTTAAACTTTTAATTTTAAACTAAAATTTAATTAAAATAAATTGAAATCATAATTAAAATAAAATAAATATGTGAAAATCTCAGATTTTGGGTGGATGCTCTACAACAGACATACATTATGTTTGTTAAGTGGCATCTCACCCTCTAAAATTTCAGGCTGGGATTCTCTAGGGAGCGCTGCGCCTCCTTACATTACACCCTTTATTTATTTACCTGAGCTGCAATGTCTTGAATAAAATTAAAACCTCTGATCTGATCCCGCTGACAGACGGGGCCGTTTATCACATTAGATTTAACTTCATTTCACTGGCAGCCTTTTTTCCCCTCATTGATCAGTGAGAGACATTGTCTCTCCTCATTTGGTGCTGGTGTCACTAAAGACAAAGAGCGCGGGCCAGCGCTCTCTCCCACACGCTAAATGACCATTATTAATGATACAGAGGACTCGCGTTATAGGAACACCATCTCAGTCCATCTTCTCTGAAGAAGCATGTAAAGTTAATGGCGTTTCCATGCATATTACAGAACACGCGAAACAACAGCTGATAAAAACATTAGATGCTCATTCTTACCATATAACTTAAAATAAGGGATATTATGTACAGTTGCGAGGTTGGTTTCCACAAACATCTTTCAACATCTTGACTGTTTCCCATAGACAGTAATGAAATGAAAAGCATATGATTCCAAGAATTTTTCTCAGATTTGTATTGTAAAGACCTAGCAATCTCATCCATTTCTCATTTCAACACGGTTTTAAACTCTGGTCAGATTTGCGAGGATACCAACATTTGCAATCAAAAATCTAGTCATTTGAATACAATCCTAAAAATGTCTCATTAAATTCTCACAAGATATGTACTGTAATTGCTCCTAGTTATTAAAGTTAAAGATCTGAACAAACACAAAACTTATCAAATATTTTTTATTAGTCTATTCACATTAAATGTATTGCTCTATAAAAAAATGTATGTTGTTAAATTCTCTTAATTTGCTTCTACTTTTATTTTCTTTTAGTATACTGTATATATAATTATATATTTTACATTTTTTAATTTATTTATGTTTTTGTTGCCATGATGCCATAGAAGAACAACATACAGTATGTAGATTCTCATAAAAAATAAGAATCTTAGAAATTTTATTTATTTATTATATTAACCATTTTGCTTCCTCATAGAACCTCACGGTGAACAGTACTTCATTTTTCTTCTAATCTAAAGAACCCTTTTCCACTCTAAAGAACCTTTTGTGCAATGGAAACTTCTCATGGATGTTAAAGGTTCTTCATCGAACCAACAATGCCAGTTAAAAACACTATAGTACTGGTACTTTTTAAAGTATTGGAAAAAGAGATGAATTAACAAATGCATGATGTTCATTGTTAGTTCATGATACCAAATTTGTTAAATGACAAACAAAATATTATTGCAAAGTGATTTTCAGAGAAAAGAAAAAAAAAAATCCTCTGAAGTGAATTAAGTTCATCCACACTTCTGCAACACCATTCTGTGCACAAGCCAATAAAAAAAAAAACATTTGAAAAGCCATGTAATATACTGACACACATTCCAGTCTACTTAGTCAGGGGACACTTAGCAGGTCTGCCAGCTGACACTCAAATCTAATCCAAGGGATTTAAATGGAAGGAGGAACCACATTCAGCGGCCGTGCAGGAAGCGCTTCTCAGGAAGAGATACTGACACCTCTAATTGCATTAGAAATGGATGAGCTACTCTCAACGACTGCAGCCTCTCCACAGGTAGAACCCTGTCACCCCGGCGCTGTTTACAAACACGGCAAAAAATAATTTGCTTTTATGAGACTCCAGTGGAAAAAAGAAATGAAAAAGGAGAAGGGGAGGGGAGAACGATTGACAGATGGTGACAAACTCCATCACGACCCTTGTTTTCTTAAAGCATTAGTTCAGCCCAAAATTCTGTTATTAATTACTTACCCTCATGTCGTTTCAAGTCGTTCATCTTCCGAACACAAATTAAGATATTTTTGATGAAATCAGAGAGCTATCTGACCCTCCAAAAACAGCAACACAACTGAAATGATCCCAGGTCCAGATACGTAACGTTAGTAAATACATCGCTCCATGCAAGTCCATTTTTGGCGCAAACCACTGATGTCACAAGGACTGTTTTATTGATGTATTTACTACATTTCGGGCCCTGGATTATTTCAGTTTGCTGTCTATGGAGGGTCAGATAGCTCTATGATTTCATGAAAAATGTCTCAATTTGTGTTCTGGAGATAAACGAAGGTCTTACGAGTTTGGAACGACATGAGGGTGAGTAATTAATGACAGAATTTTCATTTTGGAGTGAACTAACCCTTTTGGATGTAGTGTTTTGTCTGTCAGATCACTGGAGGGTCTGCGTTCGGCGGACAGAGGGGGGAAGGAGAAAGCTTCTCATCTCTGGTCAGTCCGAGGCGCTTACTAAAACGCTGCACGTCACACCTGCTATTCCAATGAATAATTCCGAGCACAGACGGATGTACGGAGAAATCAGACAGGACACAGAGGCCTGGAATTTGGCATCATCAAACAAGACGAAGAAGAAAGGCAATAGGAGAAAAAAATATCACGTACAAGGAGAGGCAATTAGGGAAATACACACAGACCTGACCTATGGTATGATAATGAACATCCTGTCTAACTCCCTCAAGCGTACACACACTCGCGCAGACAGAGAATGCTGGGAATGGTAATTGAAGCTGAGGAAATATACAAGAGCTGTTCATTTGTATCAGAAGAACATAAGTTATTGACGCAGACGGGCTGCACAAGGTTTCAGCGATCTGTATTTCACGGACGAAACCGAAATGTGGAATAAGATGTGAGAGGAATTAGAAGTCACGGAGAAAGAGACGGAAATGTAGATGAAAAGCAGGAGCTTGAGGACATGGTGGAGACGTCAAACACGCACACCCATCATTAGCATACTGTGTTAATGACTAATGGGTAATGCTCACACAGAACACCAGAGAGAACGGCCGAGCTTCACTGGGTTTGCTGTAAATAGTCCTGTTCCATATCTATATATTCAGATTGCCATAATTAACGGAATTTGCTCAGGCTAGTGATGCTTTGCTATTAGTTGCGCTCATACTTTTGCACTCTTCATTTGGCTTTTCTGGGTCATTTTCTGATAAAAACATCTATGTGAAAAGCTCAAATATAAATACATTTCCTAATGAAGCAAGTTACCGCACTGTGTTAATTACAAGTAACCCTAAAATTACATTTACTTGAGAAGCAAAACTGCATAGACACTTGCAAGTTAACATACTGTATACTGTGTTAAGTAAACTGTAATTTACTTGAGAAGGTTTTTTGCTTTTTAATTTTAGACAATTACAGTTATTTCGCCCCATAACTATTTTTTAGCATAAACCTTGCTTATATTTTTGTCACAGTTTTTTTTTAATAATTAATAAATGCTTTGCTTCAAGGAAAACGGACATTGTTCTGAAGATATTTAGACAAAAATATTGACTGTAAATGCAAAAAATATTGCCAAAGGATTAATTATTTTGTTCTGGATTTCTGCATATGATGAAACACTGGATTTATTTCTCAGATCAAAATGCTTTCTCTGAATATAATTTGGAATGTAAAACAAAATCTTCCCAAGACACTAACATAAATATTGCTTTTAGGAGCAAAAAAAATTAATTAAAAATTAATGAAATAAAATAAATAAAATAAACTATATATATATATATATATATATATATATATAGAAACCTCTAACATTGATGATAAATGCTATTTGTAACTAATAAGCATATAAGCATTAATTGTCCTCATGTTATTTGTATATTATGTTTTTTTACTACATGTTTTGCTGT
>JAUMHP010000082.1:12854359-12871422 GCA_032361065.1 Enteromius trimaculatus | reverse complement strand
AAGAAAGAGATAAAATATTTTTATACTATATTATGTATGTGTTTTTTTCTCCTTTCCTCCAGGCCTCAAATAAAGATGCAGAACCACATTAAACCTTTTATAACCCTATGAAGTAAAACAGACCCGGTTTAATTCAAGCAGCGAAGTCTGACGTGAGATCAGTCGGGATGCTTTAAAAGACTGTAAGCCCGACATAAAGCTTTCATTCAGTCCAGCCTCAGTTCCCTTTCTCATCCCTGTCCTTCTCAGTCTGTATTTTCTTTCACAGGAAATAGGACTCTGTTTTGACATATCCAATAACGGCTGGCATATATTCCCTTGAGCAATGGGTCTGTCCGTCTCTATAAAGAAGTGTGATGTACAAGCTGTATGTGCAAAGCAGAGTTCTAAGGTCACTCCCTGCACAGGAAAAGGTTAGCATTTGATTTTTAAAACCATTAGCCAGAATTGATTTGTAAGAATACAGAAGCCCACAGAAAAACACATCTCCTCCTGACTATTTCCTTTCCATTTCTAAGGCATGCTGAGTGATTCAGCGCAGCACAAAAACGAAGAGCAGAAAAAAGCATCGCTGTGGGATGTGCTACGTCCTTGGGTGTGTATTTTACCTGAGATACACATGAAGTCAGGTTATATTTGCAGCCAAAAGTATTCAAAATGCATTCGAAAGGCACTGAAAGAGAAGGAACAGGAAAGGTTATGCCATTTAAGATGATAAACTCATTCCCAGATTTTTTTTTTTTTTAGAAAAATATTGGATTTATGCACTCGACCCAGCAGTGAGCACCATCCATGGCAATTTGTCTTGATTTATTCAAGACTTAAACAGGGTATAAACAAGGCTGAAGTGTTAGGTTCAACCTGTCCACTCCGAGCCGTCTGCCAGAGCGGGAGAGGCAATATCAGGGCTCCAGAGAGATGTTTGATAGCGCTGGCGGGTTGCTATATTGGTTGATATAGCGAATACTGAACTCCAGGCTAAAAAAAAGTGGTAAGAACAAAAGTGGCAAACAACACAGCAAAGAGAAAAATAGAGACAGGCAGATATTGACAAAAAAAAAAGTTACTTCAAAAACAGTAGGAAGCATACTGTATATTGGACACAAAAAGCTTGTCTATATTTTAGGTTCAGCAATTGGTCATCAATTCTTCTTCACATTTTAATAACCATAAGCCTTTACTAGTGCATTTAAAACATTTAAAAGGTCCTGAAGTACAAACGCTTAATGTTTTGTTAAATTCCCAAAAGCATTTCATATACAAAACCAACAACATTTTTTAGGTATATAGGTAACATTCACTATTAACTACAACTTTTCCCTCAAGTCAGTAGTTAGTAAAGTAGTTGGTAAGTTTACTAACAGATTTGCGCAAAACTTTGGCGATATTTGATAAATGTAGATAAAAAAGTATTACGAAATGACGCAGTTTTCAGTAACCAACGCTATGCAGCTAAAACGTAACCTGCTGCCTCTAGCGATAGGTCATAGCGACGATTTTTGGCGAGATTCTGATTGGTCTATCTTCACAGAAGCAGTGGCAAGGCTGGAATAAACACAAGCACCAACCGAGTGGCCATAATCAGCTTCAGTGTCGTATCAGAGCCGAACAGCACAGCAGACGTGTGCAGTTTAAACTGTCAAAGCATTAATGGCAAGGAAAGCCACTTAAACTCGAGAATGAACACGTAGTATGTTTTCTTAGAAGTTATGATACATTGAGTAATGATCATATGACTCTTGACATATGCCATGTGACCTGTAAATGCAAAAAACACATTTCCATTGAAGTTTTGCAATATATGGGAGTTTTGGCCAATTTTTTCTTTTTAATGTATCCTTGCTGACTAAAACTATGACTTTCTTAACCTTTAAACAGTCGTGCATTTAAACTGATACTAAAAATGCACGATTATCAGTGTTTGTACAAATATTCATATTTTCTTTAATACAAATTCAGAGGTTTCTGCCAGCACTGAAAGCTGAGTGAGTGGCATCTGCCTGGTCGAGCCGCAACCGAGCCCTGCGTCCTGAGGGAACGTTTTTTTCGACAAGCCGAACGTTGGTAGCATTTGAAGGAAACAACAACAACAGACTTACAGGAAGCAGGACAGGCCTGCCTCCCAAAGGGTCATGGGAAATTGCATTACGCCTGCCTCAGTACGAGGCATAGGGGTCGTGGCCCGCAGCCAGACACCAGCCACCAGCCACCAAACAGATGCTGCCTGTAAGAACTCTGCTCTCGCACCGGGGCCCACCGCTCCCTCCAAGGGCTTCCCGTGACAGCTTATTACAGGCCAGATGGGGGTGAGAGCCGCTGTCTGTGGGCCAGGGAGTCTGGAGCAGGGATGCTTTTTCCTCCAAGCAGTTTGCTGTACATGGTATTACACGCTTTGATGGAGAGAGAGCGCACCTGTGTAGCTGGCCTGCTTTCGGGAACGAGTCTATGACCCGTCGTCACCCGGCTTCACATGGAGAGCTGCTTTCCACGGGCCTGGAAGAGCTGCAATCGTGAGTGCTTTAAAAAGGCAGACGGAGAGCTTTAAGAAGCACTGAAGAGCATTCAGACATGAAAATCGACTTGTGAGCTGCAGTGAATTGCACGGTGACTCCGGTAGCAGTGATTTGGCAGGTGGCCGTGTGGTTCAAGGTGGGTGGGGGGATATTGTATGAAATTAAAGAAGGGGGCGTGCTGGATTCTTTTTTTTTTTTTTTCGCGCCATCACTGCAGGGCAGGTTAAGCAGGGGACTGGAGAGCGTTTGCAACTGGAAGAGAAAAAGAGAGAGAGATGGAAAGCATCCCGAAGCCCCCTCAGGCTGTGAGGAGAGGGGGCGAAGGGGAACGCTGGGAGGAATGCAGGAATAATAGCAGCTTTACACCTGAAATTTTAATTTTACAGCGCAAGGTCACGGAAGGTGGGCACTCTCGTTAAGGGCTGCCGGGTCTCGCAGGAGGCATGATGGAAGTCGGGTGTCATTCGGCACTGTTTGGTAGGCTCAAAATAGCTCTGGGAACGAGAGCCGGTTTTAATTTGCGAAACTGGGGAACTGTGTTGAAGGCAGAAGGTGAAAAAAAGATG
This sequence comes from Enteromius trimaculatus, assembly GCA_032361065.1. Lineage (NCBI taxonomy): Eukaryota > Metazoa > Chordata > Actinopteri > Cypriniformes > Cyprinidae > Enteromius > Enteromius trimaculatus. The sequence continues at coordinate 12,868,343 of JAUMHP010000082.1, read as the reverse complement.
AGATCCCGAAGGATGCTGAGTCAAACCTGAGTGAGAACTCCGTGACCCCTGAGATCTTCACCTCACAATTCTTTTCTAGTGATTACAAATCGCTAAAATGTAATTGTGCGCACAGAATTACTAAATTGTTTGGAAGATTAGATGAAAAATAAGCATTGTGACAATTAAAGATTTTAATAAAACCAGAATGTTGACGGAAATATATGACTGGAAAATAGATTTGCAAGAGCTAACGCTGAACTGTTAAAATGAATCACTTTGTTAATGGGTTTATTAACTCATCCAAACGCATTCTATACACTAAAATAAGGTTGTTTGAAAATGGATCAATATGAAATGGCAATATTGCAGTGCACCAAATATTTGCCCTGTACAAAATATTGATGAACTTTAAATTATGAACTTAAAAACGAAAACAATGATGTTTTATCTTTTTTTTTTTTTTTTTTTAAATTATCCCTTTAAATAGAGTACAAAAATAAATAAAAAACTATCTCGACTACTCTAAACTAAAAATTATGTGTTGTACCCAAAATAAGGACAATAACTGCATTTAATGCTCACAGCACTATTTCAGAGCATTCAGTAAATCTTTGTGAACAAAACATTTTTTTTTTACAGAAAATACTGTGCAACTGCTTTGTGAATTTGCCCCTTAATGTTGGAAGCATTAATCAACAGTAAACAGGAATTACAGCATTAATGTTGAACATATGTAAACAAAAACATCTCTAATCTGCTGCAAGTTAAATGTTAAACAGCTTTGAGAAAATAGGGACCGTTTCATAGCAAAACAAACCGAAATGAGAGCAATCGAGAGAGAATATTAACATCCCATTAAAATCAAATTGTATCTCTTTTCATGCAGTCAGAAACAATGCTGAATTAATGTTTTTTCCGCTTCTTTTCCACAGGCAAGGAGAGTAGACGAGGTGCCAAACGGAGTGATTAAATGATATTGCGTCTCTTTAGTTCTCTTGGCAGATACCTGCCCTCGGGCTTTGATTAGCTCTTTGTCTTACAGCGGAAAATCTACAGCAAACCGAATGGATATGACTGCAAATTTACAGCCACGTTGGAGGGAAATAACTCTGTCTTTGTTCGGATGGAAAAACTGGTTTATTTCCTGTGGTATAACACACAGTCAGGTGAACAGAATGAAGAGGTGCGCGTTTATTCAGGCCTCATACGGGTAAAGAGAAACGGTAATACGCAAGGTCACGTACATCACCTCTGGGCTTAAGTTACGTGACAGACCTTCACAGTCAGATCTTACGCAACGACTCTGATGAGAAAACATCAAGTCGGTGTACCAAACGCGAAGGAAAAAATCACAGCGTTATCATGTTCCGAATGGACTGGAAGTACTAAAGAAAGCGTGTTTCGAAATAGTAGTTTAAGCTGTTCTTGACTGATTTGGGAACCTAAAAGTTAGCATATTAGAGGAATAGTTCAACCAAAAACAAAATGATTAAAATCATACAAACACCTACAGTTTTCTTTGTGCACAAAATGTTTTCTCTTAGCTTAAAACCACTGCTTTCACATGGACTATTTTAACAATGCCATAACAATTTTTATGGCCCTTGAATTTATCAGTTGCATAGCTGTCTATTCAGGGACAGAACGCTATTGGATTTCATCATAAATACAGTATATACATTTGTCTTCTAAACATGAGTGAAGGTCTAACAGGTGTGGAATGACATTAGGGTGAGTACTTAATTACAGAATTTAATTCCCCGTGAAATATTGCTTTAATAGTTAATAACCACCAAAACTAGCCTTAAGCTTCCCGAATTTTTGTATTCGTACAAATTTGTGCCAATTCGTACGACCTCACTCGTATGATTTTGTATGATTTGTCTAAAACCCTGTGACGGGTAGGTTTAAGGGTGGGGTAAGGTTTCATTAGTACAAATTCATACGAATTGGCAACTCGTAAAATACGTGCGATTTAGAAGAAATTAATGAGTGAGGTCGTACGAAAATATGTACAAATTGCCGTCAGATCAGGTTGGCAAATAAGACGTTTTGTGGAATGTTCATGCTGATATTTTTCAGTCTGTGAATATGAATTGGGAAAAAAGCTGAAAAAACTCACTATGGAAGTTGTCCATACTTGTGTTACATGTAGCTTCATATTCATGATTTCATAATAGACTATTTTCATGATGTCCCTACTACCTTTCTTGGCCTTAAATATCTCAGTTGTGTTGCTATGTGTTGTGTGTCTATGGAGAGTCTGTCACATTTTAACAAATATATCTTAATTCGTGTTCTGAAGATTAATTAAGGTTTTATGGGTAATTCATTTTGGGTGAATCTACCCTTTAACTACCAGTGGCTTAATCAAGCTTACTCAATTTGTTCTAGTAACAGCTTGTTTTAACTGGTATTTTTCAGCAAATATGGCAGAAAATCTAAATCATGCTTTCATGTCACATTCTTGACTGTTTCAGGCTTTCAGGCTTTATAGACTCAAAACGTCTTTCTTGTAAAAAAAAAAATAGAGCAATAACCAGATATTTTTATACTTTTAACAGCATTTTATACTGTTTTACCACTACACATCAGAAATCCAAACAAAGATTATGATATCAGAGAATAAAGTCCTCTCAGGTGCAGAGATGCAATGTTTTCTTATCAAGCACATCAGTTGACAGGATGTTATTCTGCTTTTCACAGTTGCTGAGGGTGTAATCATAAGCAAATACGCTGTTTTTGCTCTGTAATAGGCACCATGCCCTGGTGTGAAACCCAAAAACAACAACAACAACAACACAATCTCCACCTTAATCTCAATGGGCCAAAAACACGAACATTGCATTTGATTCGAATAATGTAGTTACGCGTTTGAAGGAAAATTGTTTACGAAAGACTATTTGTGGACTATTAAATTCGGCTAATTCTGTGATGTGATGGAAAAGTGCTATTAAAACGCTTTGGCAGAATCAATGTTACGCTAAAGTGGAGAGGCACTGATGCAGGTTCACCAAAGTTGACATGTCTCATCAGCCATTCGTAAGTGCTGAAATGCGCTCTGATTCAGAGCAGGAATGCACATGTGGCCGCGCATGAATCTATACCTCATTAAAGAAATTTCAAAATCCGTATCACAGACTAAACCAATATTTAGGAACATCAGATGCATGCCCATATCAATATAATAGCTGAACTCAAGCTCAAACAAGCTTCCAATCCAAATCCCAATTGAGTTCCGAAACCCCTATAAATTAGCATTATAAACATCACATGACCAATAAGCGACTTTTAGGTAAGCAATCTAGAAAGCACTAGATAGGGATAAACTGAAGCACACTTGGGAAAAACAAGTGTAGAAAAGATTTTTACTACACTGTAATAAAAAGTTGTTTCAACTAGAAATATCTAGTTACCCCGCTGCCTTGTGTTTAGTCACCAAAACATTTTTTAGTTGCTTAATGTTAAATTAAGCAAAAAAAAAATTAGGCAGCGGGATAACAAGACATTTCTAGTTGAAACAACTTTGTTTTTGTTTTTTACAATATTCCCAAAATGAAAATTCTGTGATTAATTACTCAGCCCCATGTCATTCCAAACACACCTTTGTTCATCTTTGGAAGACAAATTAAGATAAATTTGATGAAATCAGAGAGGCATTTGACCCTCCATAGACAGCAGCACAATAATCCAGGTCCAGAAACGTAGTAAATACAGGATGTGACATCAGTAGGTCAACTTCAGTTTTGCGACGCTAGGAGAATCCTTTCTTTTGCATGAAGAAAACAATTGTAACATAATTTACTCAACCATTCTTCAGCCCTGAGTTATGTCTTCCGTCCGTTTTGAAGAGTATTGCAATGAATAAGCACGCTTTAATGTATTTCACGCAATCGATCTTGTTTACGTTTGGGGGGAAAGCACATGCATGAGCGTAATCTGCGGTTGTTTAAGCCTAGGAGAAACCGTACGTAGATAAACGATAAATGAAGGTCTTACAGGTTTGAAACGACTTGAGGGTGAATAATTACGAATAAGAGTAATTAAGGTAAAATACATGAAAAAAAATGTCTTCATATTTTATGCAGTCTTCTCAAGTAAATCAATTTTTAGATTATTTACTGGACTTCAAAAATGCTCACTAGGTTTTGGAACAGAGCATGTGTTTACTGTCAGATCCACAGTATGGCTCTACTCGATCCATAAAATAAAACACAAAAAGCACAAAACTGTGAGTGCCACATCTTCCCCAGCAGGCCTCATGCTCATGGTCTCCTAACACGTTTTCTCTCCCTGCTGAGTGACAGCAGACTACAAATACCTCAGGGTACCAAACATCATCTGGCATAATAATCAACAATTATAGTGAGAAGAAAAAAAAAATCCACACAAACAAACAGTTCGACAAAGGCGTTTCCATGTTTTAGGGCATTTATAATGCTGAATAACATTATTTTTAAGGCATGGTACATGATGTATCTCTTCGTACTACAGTACCACAGTTAATATCATTCCTTCATTTTCACTCACCTGATTTTCTGACAAATAAATATGCCTTTAGGTTTTTAACCAAATAAGACCCTAAAAAGCATGTGCGGTGAACGCTGTAGCTCACAGCCGAGTGTCTCTGCATGGTCACTGTGTGCCGTAGGTGTTGAATGTTGGATTTACCTGCCCACAGGCGAGCCCCATTCCCCTCTCCCCCATTCCATGAGGACATGATAGATTCAGCTCCAGGGCATCAGCGCCAGACTCCTGTGAGATGGATGCAGAAGCCTCCGATTATTTACAAATAAAATTCAATGCATTTTTCAGCTTTGAATCACAATCAGGTTGTGGATGTTGATATGCAAACCTTACACAGGCCACATACACATGCAGTATATGGAGGGGGAAAAAATCAAATCACCAAAAAAAATGGTATCCACTTTATCCACTCCTTTTTTTACACAGTTAGACAACATATACCAAAAATAGATTACATCCAACTACCATGTTCTGGTGGGTCATTGTGATCCAGACACATAAATTGGATATTTGGTGCACATTTGCATCTTTGAATAATCACTTGATGGATTACAGCTCTAATGATCAATAGCAAATGAACCCAAACTTGTGCTTTAAATTATTAATTTAAATGAAAATGTGTTGTAGAAAGACATGCAGTATGTATTATTAGTTACAATTGATACTGTTTTTGTAAATAATAATCTGTAATAGGAAAAAAATCAGATTTTAAAAGAATACAATTTGTTTAATTATGAATGGTGCAGCTCTATATTAGCTGAGTAGCAGACGGATTGTGAAGGGGAAGCAGGTCTAAGAAAAATATTAATAAAAGTTACAATTAGATTCAAAAACAGCCTTTTTAGAACTAAGTTCAACAACAACAAAAATATAGTCAAAATATGTCATTTATGTCATTTCAAACATTTGTGACCCTGGGCCTCAAAACCAGTCAAAAGTCTTTTTTTTTTATCTTTGAAGTGAATAAGCTTTCCATTGATGTATGATTTGTTAGATTAGGAAAATATTATATTATTATATTGAAAATATGGAATCTGAGGGTGCAAAAAAAATTTGAAATATTGAGAAAATCACCTTTAAAGTTGTCTAAATAAAGTTCTTAGCATTGCATATTACCAATCACAAATTAAGTTTTAATATATTTATGGTAGGAAATTTACAAAAAGTCTTCATGGAACATGATCTTTATTTAATACCCTAATGATTTTTAGCGTAAAAGAAAATTGGATAATTTTGACCCATGCAATGTATTTTTGCCTATTGCTACCCCCAGCCACCTCACATATATGATTTTTAAAATTTGTTTTATTTTTTTTTAAATCCACTTACTGGAATTTAATAGGGTTATTTTGGACATCATAGAAATTCACTGTCAATTTTCAAAATATCACCTTTGGTGTTCCACAAACAAAGGAAAGTCAAGCAGCTTTGAAATGACGTTAAAGTGAGTAACTGATGACAGAATTTTCATCTTCCCATTTCTTTTTTTGAAAATCACCAAGTGACCCCAAAAGTATCTAAATCCAGCAGCTTGGGTTGTGTTCAAGGACAACATACCAGACTTGCAGAAACTATAATGAATCATCAAGAAACAACTCACAAAAAAATTCTTCACTGCACTTCAGCAAAGAATGCTTTTCTTTTCTTTTTACACGTACGGAGCATAACTAATCGCACATACAGTCTTCCTGCATTGTACTTCCAAATAATCTTTTCATGCAATCTAAGTCTATTCACCACGCAACGGCGAAATGAAACACAAAAGACACACACTCCCAAGCTAATAAAGAATATAACTAAAAAACAAACAATTTTATTGTTTATCAGACTCAAGCAGATGCAAACAATGAGCGAAGCAAATCAACGCTGACTGAGACATCGGCTCTAAAATAGATGAGAGTGGTGATAAGTGTTCCACACGGATGCACGAGAGACGAGCGAGCGAGCGGGCGGCACGCAGACCGGGGTGGGGTGCGTAGCCGAGCTGAGTTTGACAGGCAATTACAGATCCACGGGGGCTTTAAACCACATCACATGGGGGATTTAAACAATTACAAAAAGCTCTACAAACCTGCCACAGTGACTCCATCTGTAGATTTATGATTTTCCGCAGACTGACAGCCATTAAAGGGGGAAAAGAATAATAAGCATTTTAGCCTTACAAAGTGCAGAGGACCATGAGGTGGGCTGATGCCATTTATCACTGTCAGCCGGGGGAACGGGACAAACCTGCCGCTCTTACAGGATTAGGCCCCAGATTTCATGGTCAATTAGGACCAAATACAGGTACAAAATGGATACAATGTGCCGTGATCCCAAAGCCAATTATCAATAATGTTTAATTTCACCCAGTTTCTTTTGAGCCCTTTATAGAACGAGGAACGGGAGGAGGAGGGGGCAGGCTTTCCTTTTCGCTCTCCCGTCCAACAAAAGGGGCGACACGCACACAGTGAATTAAGTGCTATCATCTCTCATCACGGTAAGCTGCTTTCAGAGAGAGAGGCCAGCAAGACGACTGTTTGATATTGCGGGCTTAGTACTGAGAGAAGGGATAGATTTAAAATAAGCCAAAGGAAGCAAAAACAACAAAGCCAGCACAAGCAGTTTGCCGGGACACTGAGATCTCTCTTTTCTAGCCGTATGAATTGTGCAACACAAGTGTCTGTATATGGAGAAATAAAGCCTTTGCGTTCATAACCAGGAAGAAAAGTCGCAGCCACAACACAGGGGTGTCTGGATGGTTGCCAGCGCATTGCTATATGGTTGCCAAGGTGTGCACAATGGAGTGTCTATGATATTTTGGTCTCTAGAGCATAGGAAGAGTTTCATTTAGAACCTGTTGCAGTTTCTTTCTGAGATCAGCAAGTTATATATCATCGCAAAACAACTACATGGTCCTGTTTCAAGTAAGTTGTGGACTCAACATAACAAAGAACCAACCAATTTCTCCCCAAATTAGCATTTTCCGGCTAAAATTGATTAGTAGTAATGGTAATTAACATAAATACAGTGACTTCAAGCACACACAGCTGCTGTACATCTTAATATTTAAAAATGCCATTCTAACATTTTGACCAGTAAGAGGTATTTTTAGTGAAACATTTACGTGCATTTTGAATAGCTTATGTATTTTTTCCCTGTATATAACACTCTCATGTATTTTTTGTCGCAAAAAAACTAATAAAACCAAATCAAACCAAGGAGAAATATCAGCATCGTAACAGGTAAGTTGTTTTTGTTTAGGGATATAGCAAACAAACCATGTCTATATAAACTCCTAACCATGTGCATCACCAGAAAACTTTTTATGCCACGTATTAGCAAAAGTAACAGTGACTATAACTTCAGCAAACACTGCGCACTGCAATCCACTTAGAGTACTCCTAAAGCCTTTGATTAACCGTAATCGTAAAGCACCAAATTATATATCAAACAATTTTATCAACTATTATCACAGTACTTTTTTTTTTGTGAAAAAGGGTATGCTCCATAAAAGAGAAGATCTGGATCAAACCTGACGCTGTCTTTGATGAGGATTATCAGCTCTAAAGCTGATAAAGACAACATTAGCTACTGCTGTCATATTTTCCTGGATCAGTTCAGCTAGTTTGACCTCACGGGCATTAGAGAGGAGGAGAAGTGGAATAGAAGAAAAACATGCACTCAAAAGGCGAGAGGAACGGCAACCAAAGACACTACAGACATATCTAATCTTGTCTTACTAAACTCACTTATTACAAGCCTGAGCAGACTGACTAGCACAGAACGTTAACTGTAGACATCTTGAATCTGCTCCCCAGTCTTTCACAGGATGTCGTCATAGAACAACACCCGACTTTTTAGGGATACCACAGACACAATCTCTATATATAAATATCCAACTATATGACAGATATCGCTGAAACAGGTGTCCTGAGAAATCAAATACCTCTATGTGACACCCCTAGGCACTATATTTATAAAGAAAAATGCAATGCTGTCTCCTAAAAGCAAGGTTGTGCGTTAAGAACTGAATTGGGAATGTGTTTATGGAATAAAATGAACTGAAATTAAAAAGAAGACAAAGACATATTTTGTGTAATTGGAAATTGCCCAGACAAACATTGAATGTTGGCATGAAAAAGCCTCATTTAAAAGCTTGAAAGTGTATAAGCCTTACAAGTAGAACACAGGCAGACAGATGAAATAACGGACAAATAGATAAAGAGAGATGAATAGATACAGTAGATAGATAGATAGATAGATAGAACACTATTAGTTTTTTAACACCCTCATATTTTGAGCGAGAGACAGATGCAGAGGTGCAGCCTGGGAATCTGGCATTTGAGTGACAGCAATGAGGCTTTTATTAGTTTAAATTCACGTATTCACAGATTCCGCAGCTATGCCACTCACGGACAACCGCACATCGCGCACTTATTATTGGGCCTGCTTTTAGCCATTTATCTGCAATCCACTGTTCCTTTTTCTTCTGCCAACTTTCAATTGGATAAAATAGGAACAGCTCACGGAGAGACTTTGACATTTATGAATTATAGCCTCAGGCACATCGTTATGATGTAATATTTCTCTCAAAGGCAGCGATTTTATGGAGGGGAAAGTAGCTGAGGAGAGGTGGCGGCTGCAAGTAGAATGGTTTACTTCAGACTGACACTTCTGTGAGGGGAAAGGAGAGAGAGTCTGGATGACACACACAGAGAGAGAGAGAGATGGGCATGCAAGGGAGAGAAAGAAAGCATGAAAAAAAAACAAAAAAAACTTTTAAGTAGTATCCTTAGGCGAGGAACAGTGTTAAGTGTTCCCTTAGATTTCAAAGTGGGAATGAATGGTTGATTCTCTTTGAAAACGGAGTTGCCATGGCAACTGAGCCTTTATTTCATATTTGCTGGCACAGGTAGCTAAACAGCAGACGCGAGGAAGACGAGGCATTCAGACCACAGAGGAGTTCACAGACCACTAAAACCCACGGCGCCAGACGAGGTCCAAAGACAAACGGTCTTTCACCGCTTCACCCCGATCGTCCGTATCTCCTGCTCATCCTTTTCTCGTTTCATCTCTGACAACAGATCAATGCTTTCACTTTCATCCAATATAGGTAAAAGAGCACGGCCATCAAATCAGTCCTGTGCTCGTTTTGTTGGGGATTTTTTTTCAAGCTTAAAGCGTGAAGTGAAGTGTGGTGTGACACCGCAGTCGTACCCTGAAGCGATGTTCTCACGTACTTTACAACATCGGCTTGCCTTATGAATACACAATATGCAAAATGTACCTGGGCTCCGGTGACAGGGGATGTCAGGCGAATACATAATGACAGTAATATGGAGGGGGGTGGGGAGCCAGGAAATACCAGATGTCCATCTTTGCCGTTAGTAAAAGAGGGTTTTGGGTGGGTTTGACAGGCCGGTTTAATGAGGTGAGAGAGAGGATAGGACGACGCGTCGATGTAATCGATAGCAGAATTAACACATTGACATACAGACTGTTTACTTTCAGCCATTTTCTCTGCACAATTAAGCGCCTGAGATCTGCAAGTCAACTATGATTAATCCCGGGGTCACTCCACTGTCTTTCTCTATTTCCACTTAAAGTATCAAGGCCTGTGTTTAGAACTCTAAATGTGTGTGTACATGGTGACTAGGCTTGTCGCTTCTACAAAATGTTTGTGTTTATGCGTGTGGTAAGTATTATACGTAACTTGCAATCAAAGAATTGGCTTCCTTCCAATTCACGGTATGAGTGCGAATTAGAACCAAATTGTGTAACCACAATTCGAATTCAATGCAAATTCGCAAACTGAATTGGAACTGAAAAGGCACTCTTAATTTAAAACTGCTGTTTTGCCATTTCAAGTTGAAGCTATTTTGGCTTGCTGCCATTTTGGTGTTGATAATGTTTGAGGGTGATGTCAATTGAGGACGATTCTGTTTTTGGGTTGGGCCATTTGGAGACGGACATTTTGGGGTTGATTCCATTGATACCTTTTAAATATTATGCCTCCTTGGGGTTGACGGCATTACAGGGTAACGTCAACTGTGCTCAGTGCATTCTTGGAGCTGAGGCTGTCTGCAGTAGATGGAGCTTGGGGTCGATGCTATTTTGGTTGACGACGAGTTGAAGCTGTCTGTGAGCATTTTGGGGGTTATGGTGCTTGGACTGAAAGCTGCTTTTGAGTTTATGACGACTGAGCTTGATGCCTACTTGGTAGGCCTGAGTAAATAAATCGATGCATTGCAATTCTGCATAGATTCTGGGTTTTTCCGAATACATCACAAATCTCTCTCGAATCGATACCGAGATGACACTGCATGCTTTACTAAAAGCTATAATTCCTTACACATACTTAAAAAGAATGATCATTCATAATGTTTGAAATTGTTGAAGTAAATTACAAGGGAATAGATCCAGAGAGAACAATGCATCACTTTATCACCACATGGAGTCAACGCTTTTTGCAGATCAAGGTTGATGTTGTTTGAAGCTGATAACATTTTAGGGCTGATGTCTTTTTGGAAGTGACGCCGTCTGTATGTTGATGCTGTTTAGGTTAGATAGAAGTAAGTTTACGCTGCCTTTTGCAGTCAGGGCTGTTTTGGAGCTGAAGCCTTCTGCAGTTGATAGCGTTTTGGAATTGATGACGTTTTAAGGTTGACATAAGCTGATGCTCGTGCCATTTTTGAGACTGTTTACAATTGATACTGCAGTCGCCTTTTTTAGGGGTTGAAGCCATCTGCAGTTAAAAGCATTTCGGGGTGGATGCTGCTTAGTTTCACTGCAACATCCTGGGATCTGGACAACTCCATTCTCACAGATGGACCGGCCTGATGATGTCTGGTCTGGGAAGTCCTCTTATTTTCTCTCATCCATCCTTCCTTCCCTCTCTCCATCTCTCCTCCCATCTCATCCAACCATCAGTGGCTCACTCCTTGGCATCCTCTGTCTCATCCCTCTCAGCTTCTTGGCAACATCAGATTAGTTGCTTCCGAAGAGCATTTCCCGTAAATGTAGCCTACTTTAGATCCAGGATTAGCTGCCAGTGATTCAATAAAGGGCTTTTTTTTTTGGATAACAGTAAATGTTGGTTTTGCAGTTTGGTACAGGACAGTATGCGATGGCGTGGGTACACATGCAGTGTTATCAAAAGAGCCAAATTATCCCTAAGGGAAGAGGTTATTATTTCACAACTGTGTGTGTTCACAAATTAGCATAACAAAGACTCACCTCTGCCATTTTGGCAAGCTCGGTCCAATCAGCTTTGTTGTAGCTGCACATTATGCTGGATATGACAATCTATGGGGGAGAGAAGAATGAGAAAAAGAGAGAGAGAGATTTCAGCATGGACAGAATTCAAGAACAGGTTTTCTTTGTCTCACCTTGTGGCCTTTAACAGAGGCCCGTTTCATTGTGTACAAAAGGTTTCCCCATCAAGGTCCCATTTCAGCACATTATAAAATGGATCTGAAGGCCATTATCTTGTCTTTAAAAAGCAGCTGCTGCCTTCTCCTCAACCCTCAAAGTCACAAAATCAATATTTATAATTCACAAGACCAGGACAAATCCACTGTTGCGCCGCCTTTATTAAAACAGTATCAAGCCCCAGAGCAGGGTGTTAGCAGGAGCATTTGCTGGATTAGTCTGCACCGTTTGTTGTTTATTTTTTCCTTCGGACACACAATAAGCCAGTCGTAAAACAGGTTACAGAAGGTCTGCTTCTCAAAAACAACTCCTGGTTTTCAGTAATCACCGACATAAAAAGCTTTTGAAACCGTACCGAGCGTACCATAGCATCAATTCTCTAGAGATGGACTTTCTGCCCACACTCGCGAGAGGAAAGAGTAGCTACCAGATCAACATTTCAGCGCACTATGTCCCTGGTTGTGATATTTCTCCAGAAAAAATCTAACCGCATATGTGGCCACATTCCATTATGTGCCTAATAGCTGCAGAGATGTGGAGAAAGACCCTGCAATGAAGCCCAGCCTATCTTGTGTTCCTTGGTCCAACGACGCGATTACATCTAAACTCTTGTCTCATCAGATGTCCATGACTTACACTTGCCGCTGATGAGGTGGAGGTGGGTGGTGCGGGGGACGGTGAAGATTGGTGCTAACAACAGGAGAACAGGAGTCCGGGGAGACTCGGAGAAAACTGATTTCATGGGAGGATATTAAACTTGGAGGCTGTGTTGTCCCCCCGGGACAAATTTCCGCTAGATATAAATCTCTCGGGCATTACGCTTTCCCAAAAGCAGCAGGCAGTTAGGCGCTAAGCTTAGCCCACCTACACGAGAGCAGAAAATATTGCCAAGTTTTAGGGGGCAAATAAAGTTAAGCACTCTGACATTTACCGCTGAGATTTACAGTACAACACTGACATATAAGTGATATTTGATACACCCTGAAATAGTGTTTGGTAATATTACCATAAACCTCAGGCCATCGGCGAGCAACAGCGGGGTTGCTAAAGAAGACGGAGAGATCAACGCTGCAGGCTTCATTTTGGTTATTATACACAACGCCGGTATTCTGTTTTGATTTGGGCTTGACCTTTGCTTGCTTTAACGTCACGTTATTGCAGAACAGCCCTTGAGAAGCTGGAGAGGGATCCAGTTTTAAGTTTATTAACACCAATCCAGCCTGAGCCCTCCTGCCGCAGCGTCACATTAACCGGTGCCGAGGCTGCAGGGTTCGAGGAAGATCAGGGATTACCTGGTTATAAGCTCAATAACCTCCCTCCGGGCGAGCGCCTCCGAACCCACCTTACACTCTAACAATGTGTCTCCATGGAAATGAGTCACCTGGAGGCCATATGAGAACATGTGGAGCGATGATTCCCGCTGATTCTCCAACGCAGTGCTGTGACCGTTTCCTAATAATGGGAAAAAATGGAAGCGCTGATAACAGCAAACCACAATTTGTCCAGTTCAGAGCCACAACGGCCAGAGCAGCATCCCAATGAGGTTTCTTTTTTAGGAACGGTAAAGAGAGCCTTTTAGCGCAGCGGGTGTACATGTGAAGGATTGGTATCTATGAATTGCGCGAGAACCAAAGCCAGCAGAAAGTTCGCCAGCTTGACCTCTCCAACTGACTAATTTAATAACAGAAACTATAATCGTGCTAACAACATGCTCAAAGCATTCGATGGTATGACAATAGGCACTTCAATCTTTTGTTTGATGGAAGGTTTAGAGACAGAATTTTTGTGGTTTTATTTTCTGAGTTGTTCTGATTTTTTGGACCCCGAAAAAGCAAGTCCAATTTTCACCAGCCTGATGGTTTCAAATTCAATCAGATTTTCAAACCTCAGTTGTGTTGTGACATGAAGACTTTATTAAAATAATCAATATTCCAGGTTTTTTCCCCGCTTATATTACCTTTATTTGGATACTGAGCTTATGAAAACATATAAACAACACACACACACATATATATACATATATATATATATATATATATATATAGAGAGAGAGAGAGAGAGA
>JAUMHP010000082.1:12843802-12854031 GCA_032361065.1 Enteromius trimaculatus | reverse complement strand
GAGAGAGAGAGAGAGAGAGAGAGAGAGAGAGAAAGATACATATATTACAATTTGTACATTCATTCTTTTTTCAGGAAACTAGCAAAAACACCCTACACACACGGCACACAAATATGTCAGTTCAACTTTTTTTTAACAGAAAATACGCTCTTCAAGCAATTTCTTAAGGTGCTACGGCAGCAAAGCATATCTCAGCTCAGTCAGGGCCCTTAAAAGAAGCTTCTCTCTTTTTCTCTCTCTACTCTCTCTTCACCTTGTTTCAGAAAGAAGCGATACATCTCTGCTGCTTTCATCCTCAGTACAAAAGCCGCCCCAGTGAATGCTGGGCATCACTTCCATTAGTGCTGCCCGTGATTGCCGTCAGAATGTCCTGCAGAAATCAATTAATCCTTTGATATTTCTTGAGCACAAAAAGAAACCCAGATACAAGAATCTTAGAAGTGAACAAATGAGTTGTCATTTTGTAATTTCAGCAAGCATATGCCGCTCCTGCTGTACCGATACGACGGCTGAATAAAAAAAAAAAAATTTACTTATGGATGGAGCTAGCTCACATCATAAATATTTGGATTTCATTAACAAACATGAGGATCACATTACTATGAATAATAAATGGAACAATGAGAAATGAATATTGAAATCATATTCAAATTTTATGGCTTCAGAGCCAAACCACTGAGGAAAAATTGAAAATAACTAGCTACCACAGAGAGTCCCATGCGGATTTTTACCAAGACCTCCTCCCATACATTGTGCAGACAATTTTCACTTCTCAACATGTTCATGTGCATATCTACATTCATTAATGTAGAAATAAAACAGCAGATGCTCCGGTTAAAGAATCTAATTCAAGCTGAATGTTTTAATATTCTTACACTTTTTCCAACTAGCAATGGATCCATAAAAATCACATCACTAACTAGCAGGGACTGTCAACACTGTGACACATCATGACATTTTGACGGACTCGTGCATTCTATTTTTGACGTGTCACGCTAGGTAGCCCCGCTGTGAATCTCCTATTTTCTCAATACAATGTACCACAAAGAGCTTCTGTCCAACTTACATTGTCAGGAAAGTCGGCTTTGAGTTCCGTCACGCTCTGGCACCAATAGGCAGCCGTCTTCTCGCTGATCAGCTCAATGTTCAGGAAGGAGCCTTGCCCGGGACCAAAAAGCGGTCCGGAAGTAGTTCCCCGCACAATACGTGGAGACACATTGGTGACCAAATCCTGCATAAAGAGAAAAAAAAAAGAGATTTGGATTTAAGCAGTTACCATTCAGATCAAAGACTCCTTCGGAGGTACGTGACCTCGCAGCACCTCCATTAGCTGCTAATAATTAGCGTACTAAGGGAAAAGACCTACACCTACAAATTCGCCTCGCTCCGACTATCCCGGCAGACTCCACTGCTATAAAATATGCTCCGCGGCTATAATTTCTGTGTAGAACAACATAAAGAAGACAATTACGGCCATATTCTACAGAAATTCATGACACAAATTCAATAGCGTTATTTCTCCTTCCCTTTCCCAGGGGGCTTTGAAGTGGAGCTAAATTCATATTTAATCATACACGTTTGAAATTGTGCCGTGCAGTAGGAAAAATGAAGTCTACTTGAACCACAAAAAATTGGTTTTTACATTACAAAATAAAGTCATTCATCCATCAGTTCGCACTAATATCTTCCCTTCCTCACACTTTCTCAGACTACATTTTATACATGTAGCAGAGGCTTGTCTTTTCTCAAAAGTGCCAGCATGCCCACGAGCCTTGATAGATGTTCTCTGTACTACATTAAGCTGGGGTTGAAAATTCATCTCTTGGCATTAGAGTCCCAAAGGATTCCCTGCCAAACTGCTATAATATTCATCACTGATTGGATGTATAGAGTACAGGTCATCGTGGCCGGACAGTAATCAGTCCATGCAGTAAATTAGAAGCCAAGCTAATGAAGCTGGCAGAGTCGCGAGGATCGTGGCATCCAGTGAACCACTATTGGCTAATGGCTTTGGCCCTTAATATGAGGTTGAACCAAGCCAATGAATTGATGCTCTCACCAATGTAGATGCATCTTCTGGGGATTGAGCCAAGAAATCTGTTGTGTCTCATTTCAAACCTGTGTAAATGACAAACTGAGATTATATTTACAGGTTTTTTTGTGTGCTATGCAGGGGATGAGCCATTTTTGGTTCCCACGAAGAACCTTTCAATGAGCAGATCTTGTGTAGAACATAAAAAGAACATTCAAAAACCTTGTATTCAGTGAAAATACTATTTCCCACAAATAGTTCTTTATTAGCGTTGATAATTCCATAAAGACCATTTTCAATGTAACATTTGACAAAAGGGTCTTTGGATAACTAACATTTATTTTTAGTAACAGTTCACTGAAAGTTCTTTGAAGAACCTAAAATGGTTCTTCTATTAAAAAAACCTGGTAACACTTTATTTTAATTTTTAATTTTAATTTAATTAGTTAAGAATTAATTAATGGTTAATTTGTTCACAATTAATCATTAGTTGAGCAACAACACACTAGTCATTAATGATCAACCTAACATTTTAAAGGCCGGAAGTATGCATTAGTTAAGCATAAACAAACTAGTAATTTATGATTAAGTTGTTCACAATTATGCATTAGTTAAACATGAACACGAATATAACTAAGGATTATCTGAATATATAATAAGGGCATATTAGCCATTATTTACAATTAATTAGTCATTTTAAAGACATACATAGATTACTAGTTAATTTATGCTTAACTAATGCATAAATCGGGCCCTTAAAATGTTAGGTTAATCATTACTTACTAGTGTGTTTTTGCTCAACTAATGCTTAATTGTGAACAAATTAACCATTAATTAATGCTTAACTAATGCATTATTCTGACCCCCTATTCTGAAGTGTTACCAAAAACCTTTTAGAACCTTTCTTTTTAAAATACCATACACTGTTAAAGGTTTACTCCACCCCAGAAAAAAAAAAATATTGTCATTAATCACTTACCCCCATGTCGTTCCAAACCCATAAAAGATTTGTTTGTCCTCGGAACACAATTTCGATATTTTGGATGAAAACCAGGAGGCTTGTGTCTGTCCCATTGATTTCCAAGGCAAAGTCCAGAAAAGTATGAAAGATCTGCCATCAATGGTTCAACTGTAACCTTATGAAGATACAATAATACTTTTTGTACAGAAAGAAAACCACATTTCCACACCTAGCGGCAACATATAGCATAGCATATCTTTCTGGGCCCTTGACGGTGTTCATTACTTGGAAATGAATGAGACAGTCTTAAGCCTCCTGGTTTTCATTCAAAATATCTAAATTGTGTTCCGAAGAAAAACAAAGCTTTTACAAGTTTGGCCCAATTGGGTAAGTGATGAATGACAAAATTTTCAATTTGAATGGAGTAACCCTTAAAAAATAAAGCTTCTTCATTGGCATGTATACGGTCTCGAACCTTTATTTTTAAGAGAGTGTGGTTTTCTGAGAGTTAAAAATATACAGCTCTCAGAATATCATTCATGGTTGTAGCAGAAGCGGTGTGTGGGACCAGATATGCGCTGACGTTTAATACAGAAGGTTAGTTGGGTTTGTTCTAATCCTTAGCAAGCGTCATTAATTAAAGACAAAGAGGGACTCGTTTTAATCCAATGTGTCTAAGACCGCGGCACTAAGAGGCTAAAGGGTTAAGAAATTACATTCTGTGTTTCGTCTTCTCTTGCTGTGAAAATTGAACCGATAAACTCAACAGAACAAACAAAAGGGAGTGACAGCTTAATCCTTTGAACTCTGATAAACCATCCATCATAATTTAACAGTGTGAGAGGACGATTTGCATATCCTAATTAGAACCTACGCCTTTACAGAACAATTACAATAATGGCATGCAAACTTCATTTTACAACATTCGAGCACTTTTCAAGCAACAGAGAGAAGAAACTTTCATTGAAAATGTGATCTAATTAGCACAAATTTGATTTAGAAGTGAGGCTCCAAATTTGTGGTTTGTTTTTGTGTTATTCATTACGCATTTTTAATTCATATTAATTAATTTTTCCACAAGTTTTTTTTTTTAATTTCTCGTGCTTGCAAGTAATTAAATCATTATTGTTATTGCCCATACTCATGCACAGGTATTTTAACAAACTTCCAACTATGAAATGATTAAACATGTAGCTTTTGCACGTAAATGACACCTCAAGTAATGCAGCATGTGGAGAAAAGGTGTGCACAGGCTTTAGATAAAACAGGAAAAAACAAAACAGAACAAAAAAGCCCACATATGACATGAGCCACATCTAGAGATGATAATATTATAGACTGTAAAAAAGATGGACAACGTCCATAACCATTAATCATTTTCAATATTTTCATTCTAATATACATCAATTATACTATTTACTACTAGTATCGTTTAGGAGTACACATGCAAATGAACTCAAAGCTAACAAACACACATGGACTTCAATTTCTGATTTCAGTTCATCATTGACAAGATGCGTTTCTGTTCAGACCACAATTCAGCAGTTCCAATATGCTAGCAGATATTTTCTTCAGGTATATTCAAACATTGAACTGTGTGAGTTCTGACTGACGAGTGACATTTTCATACATGGCTTGTGGTTGAAGATGAAGACGTTCCCTCTTTAATGAAAGTGTTGCGGCCCTCCAGTGAAGACTCTGTTGGGAATTCAGACAACCATCCCATGAGCTCCAGGCCAATCTGTAAGTCTATATTTAATGAAGCCGTGACCAGGGAACATTTGGCTGCCGGCGCTTTGGATTATCAGGCGAGGGTGGAACAAGACGTTTAATATTAAGCAACTAGAAACCATGAAAATTACCCAAAGACAGAGGTCTGGCATGCTGAAACAGGTGCCTCACACAGCGACGGGAGATAAGACACGCACGCATACACACGCTCGCTTTCCCATTCTCTCCTTCCCAGCATGCATCGCAATGCAAATTGGATTCCCAAAGATGAGCGCCGATGGACATAAGACGTAAATTCATTCCTCTACACAGACCGTAGTGTTAATATGCATGACTGCCACCAGCCAGCAGAAGACGGGATAAAACCTGCCCGGAATGGACTTCTGTTTTAACCTACAGTGGGGTCCAAATGTCTGAGAACACATTATAAATCTAGGATTTGTTCTCTTTTTTCCAAATGTTTTGAACACATTTGAAATTATAAAAACTAAGGAATAAATGTTTCTCAAATTAGAATTCTACTAATTAGTTACCAGCTATAAATGAATGGAGACTGTAGCTTTTGAGCTTAAAAAAATAAAACAACAGGAAATCTTTCATTCATGGATCCTTTAGAATCGTTTTCTGAACCGGATTAATTGATTCATTTAAATGATCTGATTTAAATCAGTCAAGCAGTTCACACCTGTTTTGTAAATTTGATCAACTTCTGACAAAAATCTGAATGAAAAGACCCAAATCAGTTCACTAGAGTCCATGAACCATTCAGATTTTTGGACTGGATCATCAGATACGTTGACAAAAAGAGTCAAATCTATCCAATTAGTGCACAAAGCTCTCAGACTGGGTTTGTGAACTGGATCGACTCAAAACATACAGTATCTCACACAAAGAAAACAAGTAGTTGGGACAATTACTGTAATTCGGACTTGTTTTGTTGACTGCATCAAATGACTCATCCAAAGAATCCAATCTGAAGAAACAAACTGGATGAGTCCATTCACCCCCAAAAAATCTGAATCAGTGTGATTAGTAAATATGCAATTCTGATTCATTGAGAATTGTTTGTGAACTCAACAAACTGATTCACTGAGAAGATCTGACCCAAAAGAAACAAATCAGTTAAGAAATGAAATAAATCATTCAGACTGGTTTTGTTAGCTGGATTAAATCATGCATTTAATTAATCTGACCTAAAAGAAACAAAACGGTCCAATTAGTGAACAAATAATTCAGACCAAATATAACTGAGAAGATTTGAATCAGTAAACCGATTTCAGCTCAGTCACTGAAAACCACTGACCGGCTGAAAGACTGATTTGAAAGGAACAAATCTATACAATTATTAAATGAATCATGGTTTGGGAACTGAACAAACTGATTCATTGAAAAGATCTGAACCCCAAAAAACTGAATCCACGCAATTAGTAAACATGCAATTCAGACCAGTTTAGTGAATCTGATCAGTTGAATCAAATAAACCACTGACTAATTGAATAACTTAATAAGCAACAAACTGACCCAATTATTAAACGAATCATTTACACTGGTTTGTGAACTGGACAAAACATGGAAAAGATCCAACTCAAAAGAACAACATTGGTGCAAACCCCTTTTACATGCTTTTATTCACTTTTATTGTATTAAAGTGGTTAGCTGTGAAAATGTACAAACATCCACCATTTTTGTTCTACTCAAGCAAGTCATTCAGGTTTGTATGTTTACGTTAATCATGAAAAATGCCAAAGCAAGCATTTTAACTAGTGCGCTCAGATTTTAGATCCCACTGTACATGGCTATTTATTGGCTTTTTTGAGGACTCAGTCCACTTGGGGTCCTTCTGACCATTCGCAGACTGCGACCAGTAAAGGAAATGCAGGAAGGACCACCCCACCCCCTTTTTTTTTTCCCGTACAGCAGCTCAGTCTCACTCACCATTTCATGTGTGTTTTTGAGCTAACAATGTTTTATCACAGCACAACAGGCCCCTAATCCTCCTGTACAACAAACAGGCTTTCAGAAGCGGACACATGCAAGAACTACTAATCAAAATGCAGCAGACTACACCGCCACGCTCACACACTCGTGCTAACATCACAACCCGCGTCCACGCGCTTTCACATACTAATGAGAATATACTGTACTCTGACCTCACACTGCCACGCGAACAGACTGCACACAAGAAATAGAGTCTGGAGGCACGATCATCAAACAATCATAATTCATTACTGCACTGACGTTAACTGCGATCATCTGCATATCTTCGCATGTTTTTCAAACCACCTTTGAAACGCAGCAACGCAATATCTATTTCTTCTTACACGTTTCATTATCCCGCGGAAGATGCATGCCGCTGTTTCCCATCTATCTCTTGCTCTCCTCCTCTCCAGACACGCAGGGGAGATCAAGTGCGGAATATACTGCTCAATGGCCGATAATCCCGCACATTAAACCACAGGCTTGAACTAATACCATATCAAATGCTTTGCTATTCCGATCCAGCATCCTGCAGTTATTGTCTTATTTCAGAAGATCACAACTGCAGGGTAAAAGCATGCAGTTTCTTACTGTCAGTTTGGATCATAAGAACGAGCTGGCAAGACATTTAATGGTGCAATCCAAAAAAATAAAAAAAGGTTCAATTAGAGCAAATGAGCGGAAGTGTTTAATATATAAATGTGTAACCTGATCTCACGGCAATTCATACATATTTTACGAGGTGGCTAATTCATACAAATTTGTACGACCTCACTCGTACGAATTCATACGATTTATTCTAAATCATATGTATTTTACGAGATGCCAATTCGTATGAATTTGTACGAATTACCTAAACATAACCCCGCCCCTAAACCTACCCATCACGTGGTTTTTAGACAAATCGTACGAATTGGCACAAATTTGGCACCTAGTACGAATTGAAACTAGAATACTGAGAAAAAGGTAGGAAAAATTATGAGACCACCGAGAAAATACTTATTTGCATTTAAAAAATATATATATATTTTAGATATTTTTTAATTCATAAAATCTTCTATTAGAATTTTGTCTTGGAAGAAATTGATAATTTTACTTAGCAATTATTTAGAATTTTGATGCACTGAATTTATAAAAGCTAAATATAATTAAAATTACGCTGTTCTTTGAGCGTTCAATTCATTGAAATAATCATGAAGAGTATCACAGTTAACATAAAAATTTTAAGCAGTTTAACTGTTTTCAGCATTGATAATAATAAGAAATTATTCTTGAGCAAATCAGCATATTAGAATGATTTCTGAAGGATAACGTGACACTAAACGCTGGATTTATAACTGATGAAAATTCACAGGAATAAAAGCTGATGCTGAATATCACAAAATTGCTCATTTGAACTTGCTGAATAGGACAGAACTATAATAAGTATTTGTTTTGCATTTTTAGAATATTATTTATTTCCAGTTTAAATTAAACTTCAAAACCCAGATTTTCATCCCACTGTGTTGTCTCAGTAAAAGAAGTCAGGTCATTAAGCTTATGTATTTCACATAAAACACCTGTACTAGCTGTGCCAGCCTTACTTTGACACAAAACACAAAGCCTTACTCTAATGCAAATTACACCATCAGTCTTGCTTGTTAAATGCATTATAGACTCATTTGGGTGAAACGCTCAGCATTCTGCATGGATCGTACCTGCTTTCCAGACAGCCTGCATCTCCAGAATTGATCTGCGAGATTAGTCTCCTCTCACTGCATTTGTATAACCATGCAAGAACCACACTCACACAAACATAAAGAATAACAACGAACATCACACTGCAAAATGACTACAGAATGTGCATATTTCCTGTTATGATGCATAGGTGCGTTAAAAACATGACGGATAATTGCTATTTAGCATGAAGAATTAAAAAAAGTGATTCGACAGGGGAAGTTAAGAGATTCAGATAAGCCCTCCCTTCAGAAAAATCTATTTAAAATGACTGAAACAGAAAAGGTGCATGCTTTTGTGGATGACATTTGCTCTGGTCCTGTATTTGATTTCTGTGTGGCCCTTAGAGTCACTGCAGGATGGAGAGCAGACAAATAAAATAATAAAATCTTGAAGAGCCATAATTACACTGAGTGGCCCCAAGTCGGGACATTAATCATTATAAACAGCCATGACAGAAAAATCAAACCACGGCTGGTTCACTTCTCCTGTGTACCCAGGCCAAGCGGCACAGAACACCAGAAATATTTTAAAAGAGAAGTAAAGCAGGAGTTCAGGTGTTCCAGCCTATGTTCACCAGGGATGGCTAATCCAAAAATGATTAAGTCTCATGTTGTTCCAAAGCTGCATGAGTTTCTTCTGTTGAACATAAAAGATTTTGAAAGCCAATTGGGCCATATAACATTGTAAAAAAGTTGTTTTTTATTTGTTCCACAGAAGAAAGACCGTAATGCAGGTCTGCAATGACATGAATGAGTAAAGGATGATTATTTTTAATTTATGGGTGAACAATCCCTTCATAATGTTTTGTTGAACATGGGATGTTAGACCCTCTTAAAGGTATAGTTCACCCCAAAATAAAATATTTATGATTTTTCTTTCTGTGAGAACAGAACCTTTTTTTGTTCTCATAGAAAAAAAAAGTCTCTTTTGAGGTGAACTATGCCTTTAAGAACGTGTGTGTGTGTGTGTGTGTGTGTGTGTTTATATATGTTGTTCTTGCATGCTAATGTGAGAAACATGGGATGTTAAAACCTCAAAAGAAAACTTTCTTTCAAAAGTTTTCTTTCAGTGCAAAGCAACGCAAAACAAAGAAAAACAATAATGTTTTGTATGATGATCACGTACTGAAACACAAATCAAATCAAATCAAATTAAAACAAAACAAAACACAGAACAAAAAGCAAAACAGAACACAAAACAAACAAAAACGCAAAGCAAGTGACATAACGGCGAGTATGCTTCATGTTTACACAAACTGCAAGTCTAGGAATTTCGATTATTCTAAACTCAAGGAGTGCATTAAACTCCCTCAGCCTTATCTGAAAGTGCATACACGCATGTCTATGTGTTGAACGTACTCATCTGCTGAGTCACATGACATGTCTGCTGAGATTTCGGACAATGATCTCCACGGCTGCTGTAATCCTCTCTCCATGGCTGTCACTCGAAATCGAAGCAACCTTGAATCCATGACAACGTCCCAGAGACACATCTGCACTCGCAGAACCTTGATAAACCATGTGACAACTTTCTTTCCTTCGGTGAAAGGACTCAAGAGGCACAATACCACACAACTGCCTTTCATTCCACTAACTCGTATGAATAGAATTCAGCTCCAGTAAAAAAGAAAAAAGAAAAAAAAAGCTCTTTAAGTTTCAAGGCCTCATGCTGCTTAAAATAAGACAGAGGAACAATTCTGGAACAGAGGCAAGCATGACATTCACTCAATCATGGAAAATGAATGTTGGTTTTGTAAAAATTGATTTGAATCTCATGCAGTCGATAAACCCACTGACTTCATACAGCATG
>JAUMHP010000082.1:12795775-12806976 GCA_032361065.1 Enteromius trimaculatus | reverse complement strand
GGAGAGGAGAGGAGAGGAGAGGAGAGGAGAGGAGAGGAGAGGAGAGGAGAGGAGAGGAGAGGAGAGGAGAGGAGAGAAATAGAAAAGAAAAGAAAAGAAAAGAAAAGAAAAGAAAAGAAAAGAAAAGAAAAAAAGGAAGGGAAAAAGAAAGGAAGTCTTGTTTGAGGTCTTAGGAGGGCATCTCTAATCCATTTTTCAAAGATAGAAAATTCAAGAAAGGAGTGAAGGGAAGAAGGGTGGATGGTGGTAAGCTAGAAAGGAAAAACAAAAGGAAAGAAGTAAGAATGGACAGATGGAAGTAAGGAGAGAAGCATGTCTGTTTGAGCTTTTATGTCAGCATTTTCAAATCTTTCTTGTGTGTACAAGAAAAAATCCACCAAAAAGTCAAGAGAAGCCAGTTGCAAAGAAAGAAAGAAAGAAAGAAAGGACAAGTTAAAAAAGAAGCAAAGAATGAAAAGGAAAAAAAAACCCAAAGAAGCTCAGTTGAAGGCCTGTAAAGCCGTGTCTGTTTCACAGGAAGGCGTATCTGAATCTTCTTGTGTCAGCGGAAAAGACGTTGGAAAAGTGACTGTCCTCCTCCAGAGCCTTACATCCACTCCCGCTCTCCCGAGTCTGTTTATAGGTACTGAGGGAACATGCAAATCTGTCATCTCACCCCCCTCCCAATCATCCTCAGCTCTTCACCAACTGCGGAAAAAAGCATTTCCTGTGTAAAATGAATCCTGAGCAGGTGTGCAGGATGACGACTATTGATTGCCCTTTTCCGTACCTGAAGCGTTCAGGAAACAAACAGACAAGTGCGTGCAGCCCTGAGGTGCTCGGCTGCCGCTGTCTGCCACCCCTAATGCAACTTTTAATTGTTCTTTATTAATGCGGCTGACATTTGGACTGCTGATCCTCCCTGAGACCTCTCGCCCTTCCTGGCTTCAAAAGGGGCAGGTGGGAGTGCATGGTGGCATGGAGGAGGGGTAGGATAAGGAGGTGTGATGGCTTTCATTACCTTCACTCCCAGGTCTTTCATCAAATCCACCTCGAACTGAACCACATCGTACGGCAAGCGGAACTGCGGGATCTCAGAAGAGCTAGAAATCAAGACAGGAAAAATGAAATGAGAAGACAAGAAAGGGAAATAAGGAGGAGCCCTTTAGAGAGTTGGGAATGGAAAACATATCTCTGCAATTCTTTTCTTATATTATAGGTCCCTTAGTCTAAATGCCAACACAACCCCAGAGTCTTGTTTCTAGTACCGCTGCTGGGATTTGAGTCACATTGGATATTCAAGGCCCCCCCCCACCCCCCATATGCAATCGACATGCTGGTTCAACTAAACAGCGGTGGAGATGCAACAGTGCGTAATTGATAACCTCATCCCAACTCGGCATTTGAAAGATGAATATTCCCAATTATAGAGACCATTCATTAATTATTCTGACCTTCTACAATTTGCCCCATATTGATTGTGGCTGGCTGGATCAACAATGCCCTTTAGTGGACCATCTTAGATACAGGATGAGAATTCTGAGTATGAACCGTGGGTCAGAGTAATTACAGACCTCAGTCCTCCAATGAACCTCTGCTTCTCGAAAATGGTGATGTCGTCGTACCCCAAGCGGGCCAGGAAAGAGGCGCAGCTGATGCTGGCGGGGCCACAGCCGATCAGAGCTATCTTAGAGTGATAGCTCTCAGGAATCTGATGTGGAGGTGGGAGATCAGGACTTCGGATCTGAGGAACTCCCATTTGTTTGAACACCTGCAAATACAGCAAAAGCAAGTCAAAGCGTGTTCATAATTGTACTTCAATTGGGAAACTGGAGAGAATTTTATGGTTCTGATTTACTCAAACAACCTCGCAGCAAATTCAAGATGACGCATTTGATGAAATACCGAACTAGCATAAACTCCTGGCTGGTTCATACTGGTTAGTTCAGGTTCGGTGCCAATATACTGTAGTTGGTGGAAAACAAAGTTAAGCTTTCTACATGAACTTTCTTGTGAACTCAGATCTATCTACAGTATCAATACATCCATCATTATCAAATCTACCTATCGATCCACCAATCAACAAATCAATCTCCACGTCTATAAATATATCTATCCATCAGCTTATCTATATACCTACCTATCAACCAAACTATCCACCTACCTATCCATCCTATCACCCATCCATCCATCTCTCCATCCATCCATACATCCATCCACCTACTTATCAATCTACCCACCTAGCTATCAACCCACTTAGCCACCTATCTATTCATCCATCTGTTTAACTATCCTCCTACCAATCTACTGTATCTACCTACCCACCCACCTTTTCATGTTTGTCTATCTGTCCGTCTGCCTATCTATCCATACATCTGTCCATCCGTCCATCATTCTGTCATTATTAGAGCAATCAAGATGGTCAATGAACAAGTTTTGCCGTTTAATCTAGTTGCTGGGAATACTAGACCATCAGGACCCCAAGCACAATGAATCATAGTGGTGACCAGCTTTGGTGGTATAAACACCACTCTCACAGGCCAAAAGTGATACTGTCTCTACTGAGAAACTGTCTTTGAAACGCAACAAGCTTTAAGAGCCTGCCTGGATGCAGAGCCTAACATGCTCTTAATTCGCCTGATGAGAAAAAAACATGACACACATGAACATATAAATCATGCAGCAATTTGATTCATTACTTCACTATTAAAAACCAAAGCAAAAGCCCACGCAGAGGGCTAAGACAAAGGCAACACAAATAACTCATTCAGCTCCTAAGAACAGGAACCAAATGAGAAGACAAAGAAAAAAGGAATTACAGAAACTCATTCATTGCGCCAGAGTTCTTAACGCAGATGAAGACATCAACATAAAGATAGTTAGCAGATACATAAAAAACACAGCAAGTTATCCAAACAGGCATTAATGAGGAGCCTGTGGCGGTATATCCATTACAAGTAGTAAAATAGGAGGGCTGATGCTTTGTCTTCCTAATAAGATTAGCCAGATCCATATGTAAAAGCCTGCATTGTTAATACAATATTATGCCTGAACAGGCAACAATATAGGTGATATTAATATAGTTATTCATGAGTTTCATGGACTGTGAAGACCAAATTGCCACATGACAATGCATTTTTAATAATCCCTGAGAGCAGTTTATAGACTTTTCTATTATTGCAGTTTCAAGGAAACAAACAATGCGGAGGTTCAAAGCACAATCTCATCTCTTGACAGATCAGTATGGCTGCATTTGAATGATGGACTACACCTGAAAAGTCATGTGGCAGCGGGCCAAACATCATGTTAGGTAAAAGGTAAGGGAAACATTAGTCCCACAGACATGCAAACAACCTTATCTGAACAAGATATTGGCTGTACTAAATTAGATAATGTAGAAATAACTTTACATTCAAACACAATTCTATGACGCATGCTTTGTTTTTAAAGGAGTAGTTCACACAAAAATGAGAATTCTGTCATTATTTACTCACCTTTAAGTAGTTCCAAATCCGTATGAATGTCTTTGTTCTGTTGAATTATGATAAGTTTGTAACCAGGCTGTTTTTCCTACTATAGAAGGTAATATTGACCAAAACAGCCTGGTACAAACATTGTTCAAAATATCTTCCTTTGTGTTCAGCAGAACAAAGAAATTGATTAAAATGGTGATTAAACGATGACAGAACTATTCCTTTAAACTAGATATAATGGTAAAAAAAATCCTAAACAATGGTAATATCGGAATACATATAATATATAATACAAATAAATAACTAGAGATGTGCAAATATTACAATTCAAACCAAAACCTATAAGCAGATGACGATAATAATTTCTATACTAGCGTGGTCGCATGACTCGATAAAACGGTCTCCTGAAGAAAGTTTGCTCAGGTGAATGGAGCGAACGGGAGGTGTCAGGAACTACAATTCCCATCAGCCCAGGCGTGGCCTTCATTCTTTGCGGTCTGTTGTTGTCGCTACAGATCAGTGTTGCCAACTTAGTGACTTTGTCGCTATATTTAGCAACTTTTCGGTCCCCCTTGGCGACATTTTTCCCCTAAAAGTGACTAGCAACAAATGTAGAGACTTCTTGGACAAACCTCAGCGAGTCTCCGCTACTGCCGCGCGAGCCCTTGTTTTCACGGCGTGCGCACACCTCTCTCTGCGTCTGTTCTGTTCAGCGAGAGGCTGAGAGGAGAAGGGCTTTCAGTTAAAATACTGTAGATATTATGTTGCTTCTAACTCCATTTTACATGCAAATAGAGCCAAAATCACAGCATAGCCATTGTCTATATCTTATGTGTACTTGGTTTCTTTATTATGAATTATAAATATAATTATATAATTATAAACGATTATAAATAAGGAATTCAAAATTGAAGTTCCTGTTTCAAAGTCTACAGATAGATGGCTAATTTGTGAGCCATTGATATGTTCAGTGTTCATGTAAACTGTTTAATAAACACTTTTTTTCTGAGCCTCTTAATTAATTTTGTTTTTTGAAATGATTCAATAAATACCGTACCGTGCCATTAATATCGAGGTATTACCGTACCGTGAAATTTTGATACCGTAACATCCCTAATAATTACACAGTTTACATTTTAAAATAAATAGCTATTGTACATTTATAAATTGATATTGTAATAATCTTTTACTCTATTAATCTTTTTTGACTGCCTAGGTCGCCGTAACAGGCTTCTTTAAACATATTTTTTTAATTATGTAATTATTCCAAAAAGTTTTACCAGTTATTTTGGGATTTGCTGAAGACTACATTTAACAGTGTTATTACATTATTCCATTTTTTTCTGATTAACTTTAAGTTATTTATCATTTTCTGATGACAAATCTGTGCATCCCCAGAAATAAGTGGCATAAATTGTGTAATTGTTGTCTAAATCACCTATAAATCACTTCATAATCAAACCTGATGGCAAATAGATACTCAAACTGGCAGCGTTGGCATGTGAGTGGGAGTTAGTCAAATTCCTCTAAAGATGCTAATGTGCTCGGCCACCTCTGGCCACAGCGCTGCGTTTCCTCTGTAATTGAAAAGAGACACCAAGTTATCTGTGATTGCAGGCCGACTACAGGAGCAGCCACTGAATGACGGTGGGCCTTGATAGGCCCTTTTTCTCGGGTTATCTAATTATCGGCTCGATAACCAGACTGACCTCTCACATTTAAGGAGAGAGGAGCTGCCACCTAGACAGAGATGTCTAATAAGTCACAGCAGAGGTGGGCGGCACAAGAGAGAGAGGCTGCTTTTGTAATTGCTCTTCTTATCCTTCATGAAGTAATGAAACTTAACACGCCAAAGCGCTTCCTTTTTTTAGCCTATGGTGATTGTGTGGAACAGGTGGGGTCGGGTTACAAAGGTGGGCGGAAATGAACTGTCGTTCTCGCCGTTTCCCCCTCCTAGCAGTCAGTTAAGAAACACACTCGCCTGAGAACCTGTTAGAATTGCAAACAAATTGCTTAAGGTAAAGAAAAACAAAGCCTCCGGCAACACTGAAACGCAGCCAGCTAAACTTATTCATGTCAGCGGGCATGTTTTTAAATTGCATTTGTAGTGTGCTTGCTTATATACATTCTGAAGAAACCCTGAAGCTTTAAAGAGGCACAAAGGTAAGAGCAGAAACATTTATGCTGCTTTTGCAACTAAATAATAAACCTTCAGCTAATATTCACACTAAATGGGTTTGCATTAATTTGAACACGTTTACACTACCAGGAGAAAACCCCCCTCCTGATAGAAAGATACAAATGCCTAGCCTACACTGTAATATTTTTATGATTATATTATGTTTTTAAAGTGCCCCTACTACGCCTTTTCAAATATGATCTTTCATGCAGTGTGTCATGTATGAGATGTATGTGAACATAAACTATCTGCAAAGATGTGACGCCAACAGTGCAAGATAAATAAAGTTTTCGAAAAGACGCAAAAAAATAGAGCCTTGCATTCGTTAAAACAAGTCGTCAGCAATTCAAATCTTTTTCTGTTACGGCCACACATCACAAAGTAACATATTTGCATAATTGCACTTTCTACGTTGCGAGCAACTTGCCCGCCGACAAACAGTACAATTTCAACACGGATTACATCATGTCAAGAAGACGCTGTATCCCGCGCTGTCATTCGTTTATAGAAATGGGCGTTTCGGTTTTCGAAACACGCTGTGGCGGTAGAACAATCATAAATGGCTGCGCCATCTGACCAATCACAGCAGTGAGGGCTCACGGGAAGGAGGGGCTTAGACAGACTGAGCCTTCGAACTGCTTCACACGAGTCGTTTACGAATCATTTAAAAGTTGGGTAAAATTAAACCTGTTTTTGGAGAAAACTTAAATGTTTTTTGACCTTGCATACATGTAAAACTGTTTTAAGAGCCTAATAAAGCAATATTAGCAACCTTCAAAAAGGCATAACAGGCGCACCTTATTATTATATACAAAAAACATGTTAATTTTAATATTAAATTAGTGTTTTTAGATTTAACTTTGGTGAGTAGTAGATAAAAACACCTTATAAAAAAAAACACAAAAAAAAATGCTCAATTAAATATTTAATGCTGGCTTATATACAGAATTGTAAAAACTGACTGATATAAAAACCATTCAAATCACTAATATACTCTAATAATAATGGAAGCCGTTTCAGCTACAGGATTAAAAAAAATAATTCTTGCAATTGAGTAAAAAAGTCAAAGTTTGTAAGAAAAAAAGCCAGAATTGTGAGATATACAGACGCAATTTCCCTTTTTATCCCATGGCAGAAACATACTCCCATAGACAACTCTTTCAATTGTGCATCCATATTACAAAGCTACGTATACGAACAAAAGGTGCATGTGCATTTGCAGTGATATGTGAACAGGTGTTTGGTGTATTTTAGTAAGGCTAGAACACAGCACTGACCATCAACCTTCACCAGCTACAGAAAACTCCCACTTAGCCGTTCACACAATCTGGGGTCAAGTCGAGCAATCAAACCCACGCACTTTCATTTCTATTTAATTACCAGCTACCGTGCAGCTGTGTACCGCCTGCAAAGCAAAACATAAACACATAAATGAATTAATGAATAACACACCTGAAGTTTCCATCATTTTGACACAAAAAAAAAACAACATGACCGATCAAATTCTATGTATTTAAGTTTACAATAACAGTGATTACGTAAACCCTGCCCTGCATGACTTCCTGTAAAATTCCTCACAGATCCGTTCACGGCAAACCAGTCTGCCAGCACCTGCTCCTTTTTAGTCACTTCCTTTCGTCGTTAAAATCTAGACCATCATCTTGTGTTTTAGTCATTGACTATTTGCTGCTCCCTTTGGTTTCTGCATCTTGTGAGATTGACACGAGGCGAGTTATTCCCTGGCGTCAGCTCACCAATGTCGTGTCAGAGGACCGGGCCGCTGAGACGAATCTCGGCTGTGGCAGCGGAGAGTGTCACACATCATGAGTTCATACTGCTGCCGACTAGAGCTGAGAGACTTCATTAACACTGGCACGCAACACAACCTCTTCATGACAGCATATGGGATCCAACCAAACACGAATACACTCTTTTCTAACAGGTTAACTCCACTAAAACAAGAGGGAATAGGAATATGTAGCGATTTTTAGATATATACGAAACCTTAAGCATTTAGAGTTGCTCGTTTTTTGCAAATTTCTCTTCATGTGCAGTCTAAGCCCTGCGGCATACATGGATTCTCACTCAGGTGAGCCCTAAAAATAATCATAGA
Organism: Enteromius trimaculatus; assembly: GCA_032361065.1. NCBI lineage: Eukaryota > Metazoa > Chordata > Actinopteri > Cypriniformes > Cyprinidae > Enteromius > Enteromius trimaculatus. The sequence goes on along the minus strand of JAUMHP010000082.1, from coordinate 12,799,232 downwards.
AATATAGTTAAAACCTAACATGGAAATCAAAAAATGAAAAGGTAATATCTTTCTTCAACCTCAAATTTACATTTTCAAAGCAGTGGCCCAACGATTACTGGTTGTTGAATTTTGATGCTCATGTGGGCAATGAAGGTTCAAATTGGACATGCAACATGTTACTCTATTATGCATGTCCAAAAAAAAAGCAATAAAGTTTTACCTCTGTGGCAAACTGCTGCAGTCCCCCGATGTTGATGGGACCTTCCTCGGATGCGTACAAGTTACACCCCCCGACACACAAGTCTGAGGTGGGACACACCATCCCACACGTCAAACCCAGTGGGTTGTCTGAGAGAATGGTCCGAGCGGCTCCGTAATAATTCTGTGAACATCAATACCAAGATGTCTTACAAAGCTACACATATACAGTAGATCTATCATATTTTAGGAATCACATACAGACAGCTATTAAGGCATTCCATAAATTAGGCAGTAAAATAATGTTGCCTTTCAGGACCAATTGTTTTGTATTTGCATATATATCTGTATACTTACATATCTGTACAAGCATAAAAAATATGTAATTAAATAAATAAATAAATAAGTAAATGTACATTTTATTAAGTACTATAGTATATAGATACATTATATTATTTCATATCATATTTGTGCACATTATGCATTTTTTATTATTTTGTGCTCATTAGGAAAATGCCATTCCTTAACAACATAATTTTATGTTTTTTTTGTAAATAATATTTGATCAAAAATACAGACAAAATTTAAAAATGTACTATTATTAAATTAAAATAACTGCTTTCTGTCTGAATATATCATTTAAGATGTGATTTATTTCTGTTATGCAAAGCTGAATTTTAGCTATATACTATAGGTTTACGTGAAAAATCCACACTGATCTTTTTTTTTTTTTTCTCAATTTTGCTGCTTAATGTTACTGTGGCAACCATTATATACATTTTTTTTCAGGATGGATTTTAGAATAAAAAACATATTTATTTTACTTTTCAATTTACTGTAATATTTTAGTTTTGTTTGTTTATTTATATATACATAAAACATGTGTATTTTCTGCACATTCATTTTTATAGTTGTCTCTGCGTACTGGAAGCTTGTGACACCAAAACAAATTCCTTGTGTGTGCAAACATCCTTGGCAATAACTGGAAAAAAAGCCAACAAGAGCAAATAATAGTTTTCAGTTATAAATGCAATTATACCTAGCTTTGATTCATTTACTCGGAGAGCAAAAATCAAACTATGGGAAACATACAGTGCATGGTATTTAGCTGGTCGTAAAATCACAACGATATCTCCCTGACCCATTCCATCTGAAATAACCCAGCTTTCATTAGGCTACTGAAATGAGTAAAGCACTATTCCTTTTTATTAGTGCATGCTATAAATAACTAAAAAAAACACCTTTAACGCTTCTATACAAGCATCCAATACTGACATTGAAGAAAACTTTGAGCAAACTCTTTTCATTCTCTTCATTCCTTCTCTTGTCTAACAGGCCTATTCAGACAGTAATCACACCCTTGACTGGCACGTGTCTAGTTTTCAAAAAAAGCGGTCGACATCTCTCTTCTTCAGACAGCCTTGAATTAAGGCCAGAACGCTTCAATGGCACTCGCTAAACTCACAGAATGCTCAGTATGACGGAAACCTTGACAGAAGGCACGGCATAGAAAACACAGTGTTCCCAGCGACTCGCATTAAAGCTATTCTGTGAGGGCTTTATTCAAATGCTGATTGTATAAGTCAGTTTTCCTGCTACAAACGAATGGCTGATATTCAAATACACAGTTGCGATGCATCCATAAGCGCCGCTGTAGTACAGCTTTAAAAGTCAAACAAATGAGCACAAAAACTCATTATTCCTCACGAATAATTCACGGCATCCAACAGCAGATCTCTTATTAAAAGCATAACTCAAAGTTCACCGCCGCGGTTCAGCCTCGTTCCGCATCGGCTATGGTTGTCACAATTATGTCTGTTACAACAGCAGTGACGAAAAGCTCAGGTCTGACATCTACAGTAGCGTGAGGTCGGCTTGGGTTTTCGTAGATGGAGACCAGCTGGGAAACATTTTTGTGTTTCTTAAAGGATTAGTATACACCCCAATGAAAATTGTGTCATAAATTGCTCACCCTCATGTTGTTCCAAACACTTAAGACCTTTTCTCATCTTCAGAACACAAATTAAGATATTTTGGATGAAATCAGAGAGTTTCCTGACCCTCCATAGTCAGCAACACAACTGAAAACTGGCAAAACAGTCCATGTGACATCAGAAGCTCAACTAAAGATTTGCGTCGCTACAAGAATACTTTGGGTTGTGATACTCTCTAAAATGGCGGAAAACAACTCAACTGTTTATTCTCGTAGCATTGCAAAACTGAAGTTGAGCCACTGATGTCACATTGTGTTTCACAGTTTAAAATAATTACATAAAAATGTATGGTGAAAAACAGCTGCTGTGCTTGCTGGAATTCGACCGTAAAAAATACTAGTGCTGCACGATTAATCATATCGCAATCGCGATGTCAGCCTATGCGATTACATTACAGCAAACGTTGCGATTATATTAAATAAACAAATGCTTTTGTGGACGTAACAAGACATTCATTCTTGCGTTCACACCAGACGTGAATGAAGCGTTAAGCCCGAGTGATTTACATGTTAAGTCAATGCAAAGACGCAATTAGACATCCTGCAGCGCGAGTTAAGCGGCGCGTTCAACACGCCGGTTTTACTGCACGCATAAGCAGCGTGAAATATGGCGCATATACAGAGCATGATCAGCATGCGCCGATTGTGCTTTCATACTGGCAGCTTGTACTGCAGTAAGCTATAGACAAGCATCTTTCTGTCGTATTTTCCAACGTTCTTCTTCGAACACTGTGAGCCTTAATAAGCCGCAATTTTGACCTTAATTATCGCAGCAGTGAGAAGTGAACAACCACACACACACCGTGAACACACACCCATAGCAGTGGCCAGCAATTGCTGCAGCGCCCCAGGGAGAAGAGCGGGATCGGTGCCTTGCTCAAGGATCTCACCTCAGTCGTGGTACTGAAGAGCGCTGGTTATTCACTCCCACCACCTACAATCCCTGCCGGACATGGGACTCAAACTCAAACTTCCTATCCATTAGGCCACGACTGCCCTCAAAGTTAAATACCGTAATTTCATTAACTGATATAATGTTAATATACCACCCTGGTAAAGTACTGAAATCTGTTAAATATTATATATATTTTATTATTTTTTATACATCATCTTGTTACCGTAAAGCCAATTACTGTTTATTATTGCTTAGGGTGGGCGATATATATATTGAACAATTTATTATGCGCATCTCGTCAGTAAAGCCTGCTCTTTGATTAGCGGTAAATCTCCATCAGCTGTTTTCAAAAGGAACGCCAGCTTATACACAGAGCCGTAGATCACTGA
>JAUMHP010000082.1:12719555-12750239 GCA_032361065.1 Enteromius trimaculatus | reverse complement strand
TTTTTAATTTTATTTTAAAGTTAATTTAATGTAATTTAATTCAGTAATGTAAAGATGTTACTGTTATTTAATTTAGTTTTAATTTGAAAACATTGTTAATTTTTAGTTGTTGCTAGATTACACTGTATACTGTATCTCAGTTTATCATATCGCATTCGCAAATCACAATTTTGACCTTAATAATCGCAATGTGACATTTTTCCCAAATCGTGCAGTCCTTATTTAAAGTATATAAATGACCTTTAAAATATATTAAATACTTGGTAATTAACATTCAATGTGTAATTAAAAATGTGTTAATTAATGGTTAAACCATTCAACTCATAAATGATGGCTTTATCAAAACCACATGAATCTGATATGAATGCAAAAAGTACATTTCTAAGAACCTGACACATGTGACTTTTTTTCAAGATTTGGGCACTTTAATCCGAATTTAAAATAAAATCGGATATTAATGAGAGCAAAATATACCAATGCCATCTTCAAAAGATGCTGAAATGTAAAAAATCATTTTATAAAAATGAAATAAATAGAATAAAATAAAATAAAATGATTTTGTACAGCAAGGGAATGCTATCCTAAAAAAAGATGATTGGTTCTTTTAACTAGAAGGTTGGACTTATGTTCGGTATTTCCCCATTAATTTCTCTATGAATGGTCTGTCTCTGCCTCTTAGACCGTCTTACTGTCTTGAATACAGCAGCTTTTTGGCAACCTTTGCAGCAAATATTTATTTGTTAATGCCACGGACTTGTAACAGGATTTCAGTTTGTCATACGCTTTGATAAATGGAGCAAATACCAGTTGCACACGTACCAGGCGATAAAATAATCAGGAAACACGATTTTAGGACTAATGTCTGCCTGTAGGCGACCTCACCTCGAACAGCAGGGAAGCAGCTGAAGCGTCTGCGTGGTAAACCGGTGCAAATTGTACTCAAAACATCCAACATCCATTCCTGATGCAAAATTTCCATCTACATCATGCAGGGGGTAAACAGAGCGAGGGAGATGCAAGATGTTTTGCAGCTACAGTCTTAAGGGTTAAAAAGCAGAGCGCTTGCAGCCTCAGTGATTTGCAATAACATGCAAGCTTTTCGAGTGGCCAACTATTTCCATAAAATTTCATTTGCATTTTATTTTGGAGCAATCCCCTGTCAGCGTTCCAGACGTCTGATGAGAGCGCGGGCCGGGAGAGACGCAGAGGTCTGCCAGCAGAGTCATACCTCTTTGTTTAAACGCTGTATTGCTGTGGGTTTTTTAATGAACTCTAATAGCAGTCCAGGAGGATTTTAATTAATCTACATGTGCGCGCAAAAGGGCCCCACATTTAGCGCTTTCAGAAGTGCGGATGGATATTAAAATAAGACATCTGACAGAACTGCAGAAAAATGGAGGATTTAATTGCTCCAGAGATGGCAATTATTATGAGATTTAGAAAGCCATTTTCAATGGCAGACAGGAGTCATTTAGTCCCAGTCTTAAGTGCAGCGAAGAGCCGAAGGTCACGTCAGTGTTGTCATTATGGCCTGAATAAAGATGCTAATGAAGGGCTTGACTTACTCTCCTCTGCTCTCCATAAAGGTTGCATTAGTGTCGCCCGGCATGGAGACGCAGCCATCTTTACTCGTATTAACATGCAACGAGTTTCGCGACGAGAGCAAGCGCTAAACATTTCCCACCTTGCGTAGCGTAACCAACACCATTAGGTCTACAATCCACCTGACTGCAGACTCAAGGTACAATGGTGATGTTAAATAAGGATATAACCATAATTAGGCACTATTAAAACAGACCGTAAATGGACCAATCACCCTCAAACCTGTAGGAGTTTCTTTCTTCTGTTCAATATAGTTGCAACAAAGAGTTGCTGATAGCCGTTGAATTCAATTGTATTTTTATTTTTGGTGAACTATGCCTTCAAATGTTCTAAAATCAGCCACCTTCCCTCACTCCTAAAAAACTGTTTTACAGTCTATATGTCAGCTTATTTAAATAGAGCCTACTTCACTTTCTCCTACTTTAAAACAAAACTTTAGATCGTCACTCATTGCTGTATAAACACATTAATGAAAAGAAAACTCCTACTCAACAATTGGAGATATATCCCCTATATTAGATACATCCTTGCCAGAGGCTATTTCAGAAAATGGCGTGGAGCAAATTGGCCATAGCAAAAGAAAATGACGCCAATGCTTTTTTTAATTGTCTTAACAATTATAAAATGATAAATGTCTCCTACATTATACTGTAAAATCCTATACAAATACAAAAAAAAGACAAAAACATGCCGTTTCGAAGAAGAGGGGAGTATGCACTAGTGTAGAGATTTGCGGACAGAAGTTTACACCAAGAGAAATAACTATAAAGATGACAATAAAGATATAGAGCACCACGCAAAAGTCTTAGTGGGTTATTTCTATCTTTTGCGGTAGCGTGTCAGGTGGAAATATCAGTTTACATTTCCAAACATTATTTTTGTGATTAATTGTAATAATGCTGTGAGATTATTGTCTGCACAAGGAGTCTGACAACAGCCAGTGCTCCACACAGAGATCTGATCATCATCATCCGGTCTGTCTGGAATCACATGAAGTAACAGAACAAACTGAAACAGACTCAATCCAGAAGAACTGTGGCAACGTCTCCAAGATGAAGAAAAAAAAACTACCCAAAAAAAACCTAACCTACCTTCCAACTGACACGCTACCACAAAAGATAGAAATAGTCGACTTTTTGTTGATGAAAATAATAGTGGACTAAGACTTTTTCACAGTACTGTAGTTCTAAAAATCTTTCTCACCACTAACACCACAACGATAAAGCCAAAGACGATTTCAGAATGATTTTTTTCCAACTGATGAATGATAAAAACATCAGAATTCATTGTGCTATAAGGAGCTTGAGAATCAAAATCAACAGAGCCACATGCATGTAGAATAAACAGATAATATAATTATTGGTGTGAACGGGGCAAATGTGAACACCCTTAAATGTAACCATCATACTGTCATACAGCCCTACATACTTACTCAAATGTATATTTCATCTGATTACTTGCATGTCATATGACTATTAACCAATATTTACAGAATTATGAGCATGTGAAGGATTGAAATATTAGCTTAAAATCTCAGGAGGTGAAAAAAAAGTTCATGAACCCCAGCACCACAGTTGCCAAGTCCGCCAAAATAAATAAACTTCTGTATTGACAATTTGTATCCACAGTTTAAAATCCGTCCCCACGGATTTTAAAACTGCACACTGCTTATTTATTTTTCTCTTCCCTGAACCTAGAAAAGGCTCCTTAGAAAAAGTTGCTTGTTTTGGGCTTGTTTTCACAGGCCTGGTCGCTTATTTATCTCGCGAGATCTGGCAACACTGCCCAGCACTAGGCTGCTAAACCAGACGCATTCTTAAACACAGCAAGCATATTCTGAAATCTCTGGCTTTGACACCAAAGGGGGTTTTTACTTGTGGAGCAAGAACAACATGCTGCCAGATATCTGATTGGTTTGCCTAAACACATGCACATTATGAACAACCTAGAGCACTGGAAGAGAAAATAAGCACAAACTTAACTTGTTTACTCACAGTTACACAGAATTAGTAAAAGCAGTACAAAGAATTGTTAAACCTATTACTGCTGCATTGTTGAATCTGGAAAAAGCACCTATAAACAAATGCCTTTTTGTTTAAAGGTGCTCTATGCGATCTTGCAAAACACTAGGGGTACAGGACATACAAGGACACGTTAAACCCCACCTCTTCCTGTCGATTGGTTGGCCGAAGTTTGTTTGTGCGCGTTAAACCCCACCTATTCCTGTCGATTGGTTGGCCGAAGTTTGTTTGTGCGCGTTAAACCCCACCTCTTCCTGTCGATTGGTTGGCCGAAGTTTGTTTGTGCGCGTTAAACCCCACCTCTTCCTGTCGGTTGGTTGGCCGAAGTTTGTTTGTGCGCGTTAAACCCCACCTCTTCCTGTCGATTGGTTGGCCGAAGTTTGTTTGTGTTTGTAAATTATGTTAAATGTCAATTATAAATTTCTTTAGAAATGCTATGCATTTAATATAATGTTAATGAAAACATCCCACATTATCCATGATAGCACAAAATCTACATCTCTGGTGGTCACCATGCTGAATAAAATGTAAGTACTAAACAAATAACATAACATTTCAGTTTAAGCACTTGCAATGTAATAGTAACAGTTCTCCTACATATCCCAGTTGGAAGTGTCATTTCATATATGAGCTGTAAAAGTTTCCCAAACGTTTAATCAGCTCATGTTCATTTTATCACTTGGCAGTTGGCACTCTGAATCTTTTTCTGACGCTTTTGGGACTTTTCTATAGAAATCAAATTTGCTATTTTAGCTGTCGCAATTCATTGTCAGACACGTTATTGCAACTCAATGAAAGACAGACAAAGGATAAAGTTCAAATTGGCCAGTCACATTGACTAAACGTCAGAAAACCATTACAATCAGAATGAACTTTTAGCACAGGCCACAGAGCCAGAACAGGTAACAGTAAAATACAGGAATAGCTGCACACTCTTATACTCCGGATTTAGTTAATGCTTTAAACTGACATGTGATTCTCACATGGTTAGCAGTACAGCTTATTAACCACATGGTTGTGAGATGCATTACAGCAGTGCAGTCTGCAACTCAGGCCTAACTAACCGTATAATAACTGGGAAATTGGATTATCTGGACATGCCATTATTTCCAGTGTGTTCACTGCTTGTTTGGATCGCAGTACTCTTTACAAGAATGAGAGCTGAATGCCAAATGAATGCAGAAGCTGTCTGTAGCACAACCCTTAAGGCATGCATATATCATTAAAACACTTCAAAACGGTTTTAAAAGAAATCCTGTGTATTCCACTGAAACGATTGCCAACAATTCCATTGTGCTTCACCACTTTTCCGCAGCACACATCATTTGTATTCAACTAGTGGAACAGAATTTGTTATGGCAGCATTCCAGGAACACTTTCCTGATCTTAACAACCAGTATCCTCACACCCACAGAGGAAATGTTCAAAACAGCGCACTAGCATGCTACTCTCATTATTTCTGCAGGATGTATACTGTGCACATTAAGTAAAGCTTCTGTTTGCACCGAATGCCACTCCTCTGCGGTGAATGGGTGCCATCAGAATGAAGGTTCAAGCATCTTATAAAAATATCACAACCCACAAATAATCCCGACAGCTCTAGTCCAACATTTAATGTATTGAGTAGTGAAATGTTGTGTGTTTTACGAGGAACCAATTCATCATTACGGCATTTCGATTTTAAACTATCACTTCTGCGCAAAATACCAGTCCACAATCCTTCCCTGCTATCCTCTCATATAATGTAATGTCATAATGTATGTTTCCATGCCAACATGCTACATTTTACCAACCATTTGAGCTCTCATTCTGACGGCACCCATTCACTGCATAGGATTCACTGGTGAGGGAGATACTGTATTACTAAATTTCTCTAAATCTGTTCTGTTGAAAAACAAATTAATCTACATCTTGGGATGACCTGAAGGAGAGAAAACCTTTAATTTTGGGTAGACCTCACGTTAAAATGTGGCCTAATAGACCTAATTAATTAAACAAACAACTATTTCTTATTAAAAAATTTAAAAAAAACTCACTGTTCTGCTATTAATTCTTCGTTTCTGAGGGTTTACTTCAATATTCACATGAAAAATATTCTGCAAAATTTGTTTCAATGAGAAATACCTGAAGGCTATACTGGCCATTGTGTTACTTTCATTTCTTATGATATTATTTTTATGAGTGTGTCCAATAGAATATTAGTTTTTGCTTTGTAATGTGAAATTTCACTGAAATCAATATGAAATAGGAACAATATGCCAACATGCTATATTTTAATCAACCATTAAAAACATTACAACACTTACAGTAAATATACAAACCACTAAAACAATGGACTAAAACTACTACTAAATACTATTCACTGGCCCACAATCTAATTAACAGAAAAGTATGCAGATCATAGTGCATACTGCACACTATGTACTAGTCTGGTACTTCAACACAGCGACACACACACACACACATATTCTACACAGCAGGAATGTTGCAGAAAGGGCTAACTGATCATTGCAAAAGAGTCTGTTGTGGATTAAAACTGTACAACTTTTATTGTCGTGAAAGACTGATGTAAAAATACAAAATAACCCACGTTTGTTACAATAAGTGACTTCAGAAGAAACTTTGACCTGAAACACCCAACTACTGCCTGAACTTTCATACTTCCAGAAAAACAACCACGTAAACACAGGACCGGGGTGACTTTCAAAGTTAACCAATTAATAAAGTTGAGAATTTTCTCATGAAACCGCGACAATTTAACGCTAAGAAAGAACTCTTCTTTCACCAGCACTGCATTCATGTTTAGTATCACATATTGCATCTTAACGCACATCAGACTGACAATATAACAACAAGGGCTCGTTTATGTTATGGTACCCAGTGTTTATACCTCGATATCCGGCAGCTCCTTGCTCAGCATTCGTGCCATGTTTCCTCCGAATCAAAACGAATGAAAATCAAATGAAGCCAGAGCAATAAAAGTGCTTGTATTCCGACAATAGTCCCGCTTTCGAGCCGTGTAGGTTTACTTCTCGAGTTTACTCGTCGTCTTTCTTGAGAAACTACAAGATCCTTTCGCGTATATTGTCAGAATGGCTGAAAACGCCACTGCGACATCGAATTGACAGTTAAAGCAACCGCATAGATGTCTAGAGAGCTCCTTGGGGAGCTGGTGGGCACCTGTGGAGGGTCTTTCAGACGGCTGATAAAGTTTGTTCGACGCTAACTTTCTGCACACCGCACAGCGCGTGAGGACGCCGTGTTTGCTCGGTCAGGTCAGGACGGGGTTAAACGTAAACACAATGGGAACTTCTCCCCGGTTTGAATATTGTATTGACATATATATACACGTATAAAATTAATAATATAGTAATAGTAATAGTAATAATATTCAGTAATATGATCAATAATATTGTGATCAACTATATTTATATATAATTATTATTACAACTACTACTATTATTTTTTCATTGGTTCTTGATAAGGTGTTGTGGCGTTAATATTAAGTTGCAAGCTGTTTTGAACGCTTTTTGGCTTGTTTCTGTGAGGTTTCTAGGGTGTTAGTTATGTGCATTACCTTTTATTTGTGAAATATACAGTTAAAAAGAAAAATATAACTGTGTAGCACCATGTTTAATGATCTGAGCTGGTAACTTAATGGTTTTGCCAGACAATTTCTGGCTGTATTCCCTTATAGGTATATTCAAAATACAATAAACACTGCTTGCAAAAATCATAAGCTAACTTATTCATTCATAAATCTTAATATGAACTATGTATTTTAATGGGGAAGTGCTAAATACATTGTATTAAAAGCATTGTATTGATTACATTATGTAATGAAAAACACTGTCATCATATAAACATGTATAGTTATGTCCTGAATGAAACCCCTGCACAACTGTTTGCCATATACCTTTAATGTTATCATAGGTTGAGAACATAACAAGCATCTGCATTCAAGTTCCCATAATCACAGTGATTATGCATGTATATAAAATACATGTGTTTATTGCACTGACGCACATTTATTTTCCCTTCATCCCTCATACGAGGCCTGTAAAATCCAGATGATCCCTAACAGCAGGGTTTGTTAGATCTAGTACAACACACACATCTTGTATCGATCACCTTGTGACAGAAGCGTCTGCAAGTCCGATAGTGTTTCAGCGGTGATCCAGTTCTATGTAATGCGCTTGCAGAGGGTGTTAACCTCCATTTGTACAGTGCCTCAGTGTTTGCAGAGAGAGGACTCATTGAATATTGTGTCATTTTTGATATGTATGCTCTTCAAAGCATTTGATCATCCTGATCTATGGCTCATTACAGTGGTCCTTTAAAGGCTGTGTACTGTATATTACCAAAACTGTTACACTAATGACTAACCTATAAGTCTCTAGGCTGCTTTATAAGGTAAAGTAGCATCACTGATTTGAGATGCTACCTGAAATCATGTTAAAAAATGAATGTCTTTACAAAGATTGTTTATATTGATCATTTCAGTCATCTTTTGTCCTCCAGGCTTTTATCTTGACAATACGCGTGTTTATTGGCAAATAATTAGAATTTGTGACTGTGGCTTTGAAAAGCAATGCAGTTATTGCGGGTGATATTGCAGCAGTGAGACAGTTAACTGCAAGTCCAGAGTGACTTGGCATTTTAAACAGGTCTGCCATGTTTGCCATGCCATGTTGTTGTTATTTTTTTGTATTTCTTGCGTTGGTTATAAATCAGGTCAGGGCTTGTTGCCTCAACCATAAACAGCTGCCCACCAATACATGGTGTATGTAAGTGTATAGTACTTTAGGAATGGTGGGGAATAGCTACCGCTTTTTTTTGTTCTCAACATAAGACACTTATACCAATTTGTATTGATTAATGAGGCGGTGTAATTATAAAAGAAATTCAATTTTTGGGTAAAATATACATTTAAACCTAGAATAATAAAAATAAACAGATCATAGATTGGTTTCTAATACTCAGCCTTAGTTATATTTCCAATATATATATATATATTTTTTTTTTTAATTGCATTAAATCCTTTAAAGTACATATTGTCCCTTTTTGAAAACCTTGCTACAGTAGCAAGCCAATCTAATTACACTTCTGCCATTTTCATTTAACATTTACAGCTAAAGAAATCTATTTCTGTGTAAAATGTAATTGACCACAGCAATGGTCATTTGTTTTTGTGAAGGGATGTCTCATCACTCACCGCAACACAGTGTTTGACCTGCTGTATAGCTAAGGTATAACTAAAATATACCTACTGTAAACATATTCGCGGTTCATTTTTTGTTTTTAGCTGAAAATCAAATATTGGAAAAATTTTCTAAATCCATAATGCCTGCAATGCCTGCATCCTTCCCCACAGGCACCGGCACTAGAGAGCAGATCTTAGTATTACACTGATGATTATTCATGCTCGAACCATTTCTGGTCATGAGGTGAAAGACTGCTTTGTAATATAATGTTATGATAATCTAGATGGTTCATAATGGGCCTCAGCAACATTTACTGTGAGTGTGCATCTAGATATGTCTCCGTCCACACATACAGGGAATAACTGTGGTGCTGGGTAAATGCTGTCATTTATTCGGTAAATGAAAGAGCATTCACAATCAGCTGAGTAATGCATGATCCTTTATTGTCTCAACAACATTATTCTGAACAGTGTGTGGGAGACTGCATTGTCAGGTTTTTGGCATGAAAGTGTGTTTAAAACGATTAGCTTCAAATAGGATTTGCTTCATGTATGACCATGTCAAATCCAATTCCCCAATGACCGGTTCACACGTCAAGAATAATCCGTGATTTAATGTGCTTGTTCTCGCTTTAACATTTCTCAGGCATATTGCCATCCGCTGACATTTTTTTTATATGTAATTTAACTTTATTACTTGGACACTTTGTAATCTCACTCTTGAACATAAAGGGTATTTATGACACATTGAAGATTTAACATCCAAGGAATCTTTTAATTGCACAAAAGGTTCTCTGTAATAGCAGATTATTAAAATATTCTGTAGTGTAGATTACAGATTTTTTGAATGATTCCACAGATGAAGTTCAAGAGGAGACGTGAGACAGGGCCTTTTTCCGAGGTACAAAAAATATATTTTTTAATTGCATTGATTTTTTTTAGTAGTTTTTAACAAGATCTCATTTTTGTATATTCGTTATGCAATACATTTTTCTTTCTCTATACATAGCATCAAACATCACATCTTTAATTTGCCTGGTATATTGTCAGCTTTTAAACTTACAAAACTGGAAATTTTATCCTATCAATAATGCATGATATTTACAGGCTGGTATCGTAGCAGAGAAGAGCCCAGGGACTCGGGTTTTCCCCTCGACTTCATTTGGCTGTGTGACAGGATCCATAACCCTCTCTGAATCCTATCAAATGATGTGGTATGAAGTGTCATCTTCTCTCCGAGCGCTTCTGAGGAGTTTCATCTCTGCAGGGAACTGTCATCAGGTTCCTCTTCCTTTCTCTCTCTCCCATTCCCATCAATTGAATGGGCTATCAGACATGTCCAATCAGAGCCGTGTTCCACTGGTCAGACTGAAGGTGATCAGCAGGTGAAGTTGCTCCCCTCTGTGTCTCTACTTCCTGTCCCACCAGGCCAGCATCCTCTTCATGCTCTTTATCCATCCTGAGTGCAGTGAAACAACACAAGCTATCTCTGAGATGCACAAAAGCTTTGTGTGTGTGTGCATGCGTGTGTTTGCGCACTTTCCGCTTCCACTAGTTTTGTGTTATTTCAAAAGACAGGAATGCAACCTTGGAAAATAAAGTAGGCCTACTCTATAATAGTTGTAAAAGACTCGCATAAATTCATAAATTCAACTTCTGTTAGGGTTTACGTGGGTGTTAAATATTTTTCATGTACAGTATTCATTACAATCAGTTCTGAAGCATTAGATTCGACTAAAACATTCTTGTTTTTCTTACATATATCATGTTTATTCATTTCCAACATTCATATTCAAGTACGTTCAAAAATATGAAACCATTTTTCTGTTTGTTATGAAAGATTAATCCCCAGTTGCTGGTGTATTTTGCATGAATTTGTCGTGCCCTGAGGAGAAATCCAACCCATACAAATTTACATCCTCGCAGGGTAATAAATCTCTTCCCACATAGCAACAATCTCGCAAAATCATTAATGTTTTTGTCCTCTCTTATCAATTCCATTTTCTGGAGTAATTGAGCAGTAATCTAATTGGTTCAGTGACCCTCTGCATAATGAAACGTTATCAAAGTGATCTGTCGGCAACTGGCAGAGAACAGATGTTGCTCTTCAGTGGAGTAATCAGTCATCGACCCCTGGCTTGAGCCAATCACAATTACCTTGATTTGTGCAGTCCAGAGTGTGAGACCTCTAGTCAGAAACCCCCGAATGGATCAATAAACTCCTCAGTAGCTCCGCCCACCTTGTTCTTACTCATCAGTGACTTTCATGGGTTTAAACTGTTACATAATGCAATTTCAGTTTACAGCGGTTCATTTAAAACTTGGGTTTAATGGTGAAATGTGTCATTTTACACACACTTCTTTTTGAGGCAACTAGTGAAGCTGAAACTATGCACTTTAGCATGCTCAAACATTAATATTGTTTTGATTCTTAAAGTGCACTCACATTTACAGCTGCTCGGTGAAATTGTACGTGCGAAAGTCATTTCAATAGGAATCTGCGTAATAGGACAAATATTTCCCGGTAAAAAATTTCGCAAGCCTTCCCACCGTGCGTTTAGGGAAATTGAAAGCTGTTGTTCCAAGGTGACTTTTGTGAGACGTTCTTCGTACATCACTGCACTATTGATAATAGACAATATACCCGTTATGTTTTTGTGTAAGAAATCCAGTCATTTGTGTACGAATCTGCATGATCGAAAAAATTTGCATAAGCCAGTGCAGATTTTGTTCATTTGTTGCATTGGTTTTTTGGCTGCTTGGTTAAAAAGTGACTGTTTGCCTGCTAAAATGTTATATTTTACTTTATAAAAATGCTCAACAGTGCCCTTTTTGCGCCACTGCACCCTTGATTTCACAACAGACTTCACAGCGGACTACTACCCAAAATGTGGACTACATGGGTGCCATTTGGGACAAAGCCGATATTTATTTTACAGATAGCTTTGTAAAACTAAAACACTCGCATTACTTTGAATTTGTAACAGTGACAGATGAGAGTATAACTATAAACTGTAATGTATTTTGTCCAATTTTGTTCTCAGTTTAGGAGTGCTGGCTCATCTTGCATGCAAAGAGGAATTAAACATAATTAGAGTGTTGTGTACCTGTTACAAAGCCACATGAAAGTTGTGATCATCCTTCGAATGAAAGCTGAATCGTCAAATCATTTCTGTGTGCCTATAAAATCCTGATGTGATCCCGTAAATACAATGGCTTTCTTTTGTACACTTTCAACAGCTGCACTCACCATTCAAAGAATCAATAAAAGACCTTGAAGAAATTATGCCAGCTGATATGATGTAATCTTTTATTGTTGGCTAGATAATGCCTGGGCTGTACGTGACTGAATCACCCAGTACTCTTTTATTCACTGTCTTTCTATCTCTCGCTCTTTATCTCTCTCTCTCTCTCTCTCAGTGCTATGGATGTCCTAGCATGTCTCAAACAACCAGGAGACACACTCTGCCTCCTCTTTCGCTTCGGTTTCATCAGCAGTGCCGGGATAAAGGGGCCTTGGAGGCAGAATAATTAGATCAAACAATAGATTTAGGATTCAATACAAACATAAGAATATCCTCTATGTTTTGGAAAGGTTTACCCTCGTTCGGTGGCTACTCAGAGCTTCCAGTGTCCGAAAATACCGGTTAGCGCTGGCTTGGCTCACAATGGTCCATTGCTTGGTTTTAGAGAAAGTAATGACAGCTGGAAGCCTTAAAGTCTTTAGGAGGGAGGCATGAGCTCTTGCTGGGCTGTTTGAGGATCCAAGGATAGCCAAATAACGGTTTGAAATCAACGGCATGAACAATTCTGAAAAACAAGGCAAAGTTAAGGTTAGCTCAAAGGTTCGAGACAGCGTACTCTAGTCTAAGTGCAAACACTATCTAGTAGATTAAACTTTTAACATCAAAGATTACTTACTAAGTGTGTGTGTGTGCATGTGTGTAAAAAAAAAGAAAAAAAAAAGTGTAAGTTTAAACATTAGGCTTAATATTACATCAAATATAATTCAATAACTGACCTCACTCACTTGGGTAAAATGTGTTTTCATTTTTATATTAATTTTGACACCTACATTAGCTAAAGCACTTTGCTTCAACAGTTATTTGCTTTTGTTATTTTGTTTTTCCACAGTTTAGTGTAATGTATATAATTTTCACCTTTTAAATAAAGGCTAAAATTTTAAAGTACCCCTATTACTTTATTTGTTCAGCAAAACCCCAAAAATTGGATTCGACCAAAGAATTGGTCGAATTCATTTTAAGCAGTGGTTGTATAAGCTTTTAACCTAACGTTACTTTACCTAGTTTGAACTCAACATGAGGATCGGGACTCGTATTAAAAACGACTCGTTTGAATGATTCAGAGACAATAACGTTATACACGGTGCACTTTCAGATTTAAAACTTTGCGAGATATTTCCATTCACTTCACTAAGGGTAAACTGATTCTCAAAAATCCATAATAGGCACAATTTAAACTAAAGCAAACGGTGTCAAGAACGCAGCGGTAGACGTTTTCTGAACTCCCAGTTCGTGCTCGTATTGATTCGTATTGATTAATAAACTCGGAAAATATTTGAATCATTAAAATTTGACCTGCAAACAGCTGCAATCGAATCAGTTCAGATCGTGCTTGAATCGTTCACAGATTCGATCAGTAAAAAGACCGGTATACATTTTTCGAAAAGAGTCGACTCAAATGAATGATTCAATAGCGAATCACACCTCGCTATTGCTTCTCTGAGGAGGTATGCTACTGATGTCCTGAACTAACTTGGGCCGTTTAATAGTTTTAATTTGAAAATGTAGTAAAGTAAATGTATTCATTACAATGTATTGAAGTAAAGTTTTATTTCCAAAAGGAAGCACTTAAAGTAAATGGTCAGTAGTGAAGTAGAATAGGCTTTCTTGCGTTTCTCAAGCAATGACAACTGCTTATTTCCGGTTGTTAGCAGATTATTAGCTACATATAACCACAAAACATTTTATATTTAATATTTCCCGTGGAGGTCAATCAATATGCAATTGTAGGTGTAAACGTGTTATTTTAGGATTCAGTTGTCATTGTGGAATTTCCCCAGGGATCCAGAGTGTGCTGTAAATGAATGTGGCATCTCATTAACAATCAACATGGTGAGTACAACCTGGCTCTGGCCTGTTTTACATTCCTGACACTTTCATACTTCACACATTAACTTCACGCTTGTTTATTCCTCACTAACCGTGAACGATTTTACATTAACACAGTATTTATGGACCTCTGTAGCTCACACATCATACTGAAACAAAAACATTGTGTGCAAACAAGTGAACACAAAACAGTATTTTCTGTTTGAAAATCACCTTGTCTATTCAGGCACAAGCGTAACAGATCTATATGGAAATAATAAGATGTTGAATTCATCAGCAAAGACATCAAATTACCATGCAATAAACATCTACAAACCAATACAGCACCATTTTTAACACTTTCAAATAAATATTAATTCATGCGCGCACACAGAGACACACACATGCTGAAGTGTTCCCTTGCCAAAGCAAACACACTCCGGAGAGAAGCGCAGATTACCAGAGTTCAGTGTCCCAGCATCATGATGAAACTTCACGGAAATAACCTGCAACATCTGCACCGTGGCCACTGCTGCGGAGCAAATGCATCTTTGCATCGCACTTATCGCCTCACTCCTTTGCCCCAATGCATTCTGGGGGTTTGGGTGACAAAAGGCACAAAGAAGCATTTCAGTCAAGCTTAGCCCTTTATGAAGCTGTCATGTTAGTCTGTGCTCCAAAACCTAGCGAGATGCCTACCTAGACAGCATTTTGGTATTCTGTTGCCTGATTTCTGGAAGATTATGTAAAAAGGGCAAAAGATCATAATGCTAATGTTAAGTTTGCAGATGCTTTTCAACAAAGAAATAAATAAATGCTGTGCAATCAGGTTTTATCTTCATGTAACTTCATTTATAGGTGCATGTTTATTAACAGTAATGCACTTGGAAATTCAAGCTTTTCAATAGAAGGCAAAATTGCACAAATCGAAAAATCAATCCTTGATGTAAAAAATACATTTATTATAGGATATAGAAATGCCAATTAAAGCCTAAACGTACTTATATTCTATTTAATAAAAAAGTAGTGATGCAAATAGTATGGAAGCAAAAGGTTGAGATTTATATTTCTTATATTAAATAAAAACTTTTTTTCTTGCATTTTTTTTTCTTTGGTTATAAAGTGGATTCCATAACATAATTCTTGAGCGCTTAT
Source organism: Enteromius trimaculatus (assembly GCA_032361065.1). NCBI lineage: Eukaryota > Metazoa > Chordata > Actinopteri > Cypriniformes > Cyprinidae > Enteromius > Enteromius trimaculatus. The sequence goes on along the minus strand of JAUMHP010000082.1, from coordinate 12,735,147 downwards.
TAGTGCAACACGCTGCCTTAAAATTCTGTTGTAATAAATTGGAAATAAGTTAAGGCTGTTTCCCACCGCCTGCGTTATTCCATTCCTACGTTTTTTTATTGTTTTTGTAAAAACATGCTATCTGGACTTTTGCAGCGGCTCTCAGCCTCTCACGTGATGCACCACACAAGTTAACATAAGTTCAAAATGAAAACAAATGCTTCTCGAGGCCTTTTGTTTTCCCCGTTCTCCCATTCAATCAGTTAGGATTTCGCCTTTGAAGGCAGCTGCCTACGTAGACGGCAGCTCACTCAATTTCAGAACTCAGTTTCTATTATGTGGAATAAATATATCAGTTATGAAAATTTGTCTGGGAGCTTCACGGGTTCCCGAGGTGTACACTTTAGTCCCATAATGCCTCAGAGACTAAAGAAACTTTAATTACAAATCAAGCAGCACGGGCTGTTGCCAATGAAACGGCCATTCTATGCACACACTCCAAAAAGAAGTGTTATTCTTAATTGCAGGTCAGTGTAAAACTGATGTGTCAGCTGCTGTGACTGCTAATTAATTCTGCTCACAAACGAAGCCAGAGACAATCTCCATCTGCTGCTGTTTAACCTGGGAGAGAGTGGCATGTCGGATTGTCATGCTCTTATTATGATAGAGTGCTCGTCTGCGATTATGACTTTTAATGGAACAAGAAACACTGACGCACATGCTTGTTATCACAGTCTAAAAGGTTTTCAATCCAATTACACAAATGCGTGTTTTCTCTAGCAGTGATTTTATAGGTTTATTTCAAACATCTCGTTTATAAATAATGAATAATACAATATTTAAAATGCATTGCAAATCAGTATAATTAAAATGCACGTGTTTATGTCTTATTTGCACAACATTTATTAGCTAAAATGTGCAAAACAAATAATTAATAAAATAATATTTACAATAAATTAATTAATTGTAAATCAGAATAATTCAAATGTATGTTGTATATGTTTTAATTGCAATACCATTTATTAGCTAATATGTGTATTGGCTAGTACAAAGCTTACATATATTTTCCATTCTCTTTTTTTAATATATATTGCAGAAATTTATATGGCAAAAAGGTCACAAAAGGTCAACGTATGCTCAGCGAACTGTTTTTTATCTCCGGTGCAAAAATGGAGGAAGTGTGTGTGTGTGTGTGTGTGTATACATTGTACATGTGAGTGTGTTTGTGTAGAAATATATTTCACATAAAACTGAAAATTCAGCTGGAAATAATATAGGATATATTGGTTTTTACAGTATTTCCTGCTTACGCTGCCTTGGTTACATCAGCAGAAAATACTAAATCATTGAAGAGATATTTAATGTTGAGAAAAACACACTTTTTTCCTTTACAATAAAAAATTACTTTTTTTCCCTTAAAATTAATCTTTAGATTAATATGCACAGTGATGAATCATGCACAGTCGGACATTATCATGGAACATTAAGGAACATTTAATTTTTGATTTCATGTTTGGTTATAAATGAGGGCTGATCATTTAATTTAGATTAAATCAGATGTGGGGATGGCTGTGGACACGTGAGCTTTCAGAAGAGGGAAAATCAGCCCCCATAATGCTTCTGTCGGAGAAAACAGGCATCATCAATAATGCATTACTAAACAGGGCCGTCATTAAGTGCTTCCCACTGTCTCTGTCCAGCGCAGGGATGGGGTGGGCAGACAGTATGACTCATGCACGGACTTGCAGATATTAGGCTGAGAAACAGAGAGAAATAGAGATAGATTTAGATTGAGAGAGGGAGAGAGGGGGAGAGGGAAGAGGTCAGGGTGGAGGCAGTGAGGGAGAAAGTGGGCTGCTATTAGAGTTCATTGAAGTTAAGAGTCACAATGACAGTCTCTTGTCAGCAGAGTAGACGTAAACACAACACACTGCACTGTGTGTCTGAGCCTGACTCTAAACCATCCAGTCTGAGAGCCCAAAGACATTTCTAACTGATTGTTAAATATTATTTCATCAAATAAAACCAGGATGAAGAGGGCGAAGCTAAATAAAATGATCTATCAATCTATGCTTTATACAATTTTAACAGTTAATATAAAAAACATAAATATATATATATATATAAAAAATATTTTGCTATCTATCTATCCATTTCATGTCCATCCCTCTTTCTATACATTTTCTGACTGTCTATCATCTATCCACCTATTTTCTGTCTGTTTGTCCATCCATTTATACATTTTCCATCCATTTTCCATCTGTCCATCCATCCATTTTGTCTGTCTGTCTATCCATCTATCCTTTCACACAAAAAATCATTCTGTCTTTTAAACATCTACAGTATCTATTAAATGTCTATCCATCTACTTTCTGTCTGTTTGTCCATCCATATATACATATTTTGTCTATCTGTCCATCCATGTATACATATTTTTATTCTGTGATCCATGTTTGTTCGTATACATCTATCTATCCCTCCATTTACTCATTTTGTCTGCTATCCATCCAATTAACATCCATCCATCTCCATCTATACATTTCCTGTCCATCTGTCCGTCCATCTATCCATCCATTTTCTGTCTGTCCATTCATCTACATATTTTCTCTATTTATTCACCCATCCATCTATCCATTCATGCATCTATTTTCTGTCTGTCCATCCATTCATTTTCCGTCCGTCTGTTCATCCGTCCATCCATCCACCCATCCATCCACCTATCTATCTGTCTGTCTGTCTATCTATCATCAGCTTTTTGTGTCCATCCATTTATTTATCTATCTCTCTATATCTCTCATTTCTCCGTCTATCTCTATCTTTCCATACATTTCCTGTCCGTTCGTCCATGCATAAATTAAAAATAAGAGCTAAGGGCTAAAATCCAGGGAGAAGAGGTGTTAAAAAATGAAATGCTGTTTTAGCATTCACCATTTTCTAATGTTCTTTAATTATTTGAGAACTGTGGTAAGATAAAAGGCGACAGAATAATGATTAAAGTACTGATAACAGGGACGAGCGCAGACGGAGCGAGATCTCGCAGGGTCAGATGGAGGACAGACGTTCAGAATAACACCTCTGAGTCCAGTGAAGATCATTCCGACAGACAGCCAGATATCACAGTCAGTTGCTTATCGCAGGACCTTGAAAATACCAGCCCCTCTCTCTTTCGCTTTCACCTTCAAAGCGGGTCTAATACGGCCTCAAAGAATACTTGATATTCTCCTATTGGTATTTGCAGATGGTGCGGCTGCTCACACATTCATTCGGCGTGGAGGAAAGGTTGTGTCTTGGGACTCAATAGATTAGCAAATCTGGGGACAAGTGCTTGGATGCCCCTGTTTATCATGTGAATGACACACCAGTGTGTATTATTGCCTTTGGTCGGAGGAGGCAAGGAGCAGAGAGAGGGACAGTGGAGAGACCATTCAAGAGCAATTGTATTTGCATTAAATATGTATCAATGGAAAATCATGTTACATGAGGTAGCTGTAATCTCTGTTCTGAGGGGGAATGTTCTGCTGCTCCTGGACAACAACAAAACAGTCCAATGCAAAATAAAAATGTGACATGTTTTGATATAAAAAGATGTTTCAGGCGATTTGTAATATTTATAGTAGTTTCGGTTCTTTGATTTGAATAGCAAATCTTAAAAACCCATGATCAGTCTTTTTATTTTAGTGTTAGTGCTGCTTTACTGAAGCCACAACTTAACAGATTAAAAGCAAAGATTCATATTTTACCAGAGTGTGCAGTCTTAATTGAGTGTATAAGGATGCCTCTCGTGAATTAAAAGCAAGAAAACGTTTCTTCTTGTAGGCTGCATTCAATAGCATACACCTGATTCACAACAAAATGATTCTTTTTTGTGAATCGAATACATTTAGTACTTAACAAGCAGGGTAGTCCATTTCATAAATGAATGACTCTTTTAAACTGATTAGAACTTGAGAAATGCAGTTGATTAATTAACAAATGACTTTAAAACGGATCATTTTAGTGTATCAAAAACAGAGCGCAAACAATTTAGTCTGATTCACAAACAAATGACTCTTTTAAACAGATTCTTTTTATTGAATCAGCTACTATCAATCTATACCTATCTATGCTTCATGCAATTTCAACAACAGTTAGTATAAAAAAAAGCACGATCTTTTCACAAAAATGCTTTTAAATGCCGTGAATAAGAGTGCATGCTTTTGGCTTCTTAAAAAAAAAAAAACCTCATTCAATTTTCAAAGACCATCCAGATTCTAGACTGGACCGAATGCAAAAAACAAACCAAAAAACAATGAAATGAAACACGAGACAAAAGAGGAGCAGCAGCGCTGCTAACGCTGACAGACAGCGAGCGCAGGAGCCTGGTTATTGAACACTGAGTGCTCTGTGAATTTGTATCGAGGCGAGCAGACAGTAGATGCTTTCCTGCTCTCTGCTTGAAGCTAAAATGAAAGTGTGATTTTTTTTTTCTCCCTTTGCTTTTGACAATGAAGCTCTCCGTGAAGATTGAACGGCCTGCGTTTACGGGAGGTGGGGACCTAAGAGCTTCACTCTGAAGGGGTCTCTCTGGGGGGTAGCCAGCATTTAGAAGATCAGATTAATCATAGTCTCTCTCTCTCTCTCTTTGAGGTGATAGCTCAGAGGTAGCAGGAGGCCTGGCCCTCGTTACGTGTGCGTCCGGGGAGAGACAGCAGTTTACAGAGCTGTGTGTGAGCAGGGAGATGAATGAACGGCATGGTGAAATAATCAATTATCACTGTCTTCACCGCTGGAACAAGCCCACACACATACACTGCAAAAAACAGTCCTAATCAGTATGTTTATTGTTTTGATCTGTTATATAATATCGAATATTTTGCTTGTTATTGTAGTAAAGCAATATCCCTAAAACAAGTTACCGAAATAAATCTTTTTTATTTAGTAAAGATGCAGTAAATGGTTTAAAACTCACAGTCAAGACATTTATAATTTTTTCTTTTGAACTTTTGAACTTCTAAAAAAGTATCATAAAAATATTTCATAACATAACCGTTAAAAAATATATTTAATAAATATTAGAATGATTTCTGAAGGATCATCTAACACTGAAAACTGGAGTAATGATGCTGAAAATGTCATTACATGAATAAAATACATTTTAAAATATATTAATATAGAGAACATTTTAATTTGTAATTATATTTTACAATATCACTGTTTTACTGTATTTTGTAGAAAATGCAGCCTTGGTGAATTTAAGAGACATTAAAATAGACAGTTATTTGAAGTGTTTGTATTTACAGTAGATTGTATGAAATATTAGGCCATATTAGATTTTTTGTTTTACCCACGTTTTTATGGTTTTGTTAGAATTTTTCCTGAAAGCAATCTGTAAAGACAAGACAGTTTGTTAAAGTGTAAATATCATATGCACTATTGCTTCAAGTAGCCTAAATATATCTGATCTTAAGGATGGTAAGTCATTTTTTTTTTTATACCAGAAAACCATAAAATATTGATTTAAGTACAGAAACAAACACCATTAATGTCTAATTTTTAAAACAAGACAAAAACAAAGAAAAGACAGACAGACCAACACCTTTTGTGTCTTATATTTAATTTCCTACTGTCAGTGCAAGCCCTTAACTGTGTTTTCTCGTATAGTCAGTGCTTTTGACTCCGTTGGGGATTTTTCAGGCAAGGGTTTTTACTGAACACTCTTGGAGGAATATAAGTCACCAGAGTTTGTGAAGAGAGGAGCGATAAAGGGGAGGAGATGAAGAGAGAGAGAGCGATTGCACCAGAATGGGATGAGAGGTGTCCACTGAGAATTTGGAAGTGGAGGATCTCACTCTGGCGTTCAATCTGCGCCAGCTCCAATACTGTGGAAATAAATTGCTTTTTAAATAGATTGCTAAGCCTCTATCAGCGAGCCACTGATGTGGGTACATTTCATAGGCGGCTATTTAAACCAACCTAAAGCCCATCCATAGTGTAACCTTATTAAAGATATCTGCCAGTTAGACTTCACTAGCTCAGCGTGCTTCACCTCCCGCCTGAAATTAATCTCTGAAACGATACACGCGATAACCGGCCTCACACGTATATGGAGGAATACAGAGCAGAACTGTAATTAATGTAACGAGGCTTAGTGGCCTGTATCAGCTCTCTGTAAGAAACGGACAAGCTGTGAAGCTCAACAGGCCGGAGACTGAGGTTCTGAGCTAGGAAAGTTGACTGTCACAATAGTAAATAGGAATCATATGGGGTTTCTATCCAGAAAATAACCAACTTTTTTTCTTTTAGAGTGAAGAATATTTCAATCATCTAAAGAACTTTTTTTGTACAGTATAAAGGTTTTTAAAAGTTCTGCTAATAAAGAACCTTTATTTTTAAGAGCGAACACTGAAAAGAAAATGGCGTAGAAGCTGTTTTCACTCAGAAGTTGCTAATAAATGGCATCATTACATTATTTATAAGTTTGGAAAAACATTTTTGGTAGTGTATCAGAATTTTATAGAGCACAAAAAATATAATACAGTCTTAATTTTGCTTCAAAAAATCCTTTTTTTCAAAACAACTTTAAAGAAAATCACTGATTACTTTTTCAACTGAATACTAAGATTAATAGTTAAAAGAAAATCAATCGAGTGTGTCCAAACTTTTGGCTGCTCATGTAGCTTCCATTTTCTGTATTGAGGAATACATACAGTATGCCAACACAGCACATTTCCAATTGATTAATGCCACTGATCTTATTTGTGGTGAAAAGCATTATGGTCTTGAGAGAAGTCAGAGGATGATTGAACATCATGACATCATGCATGAGGAAAATCCTGTAAAGGGGCTCACTTAAAAAATGCTGAGCCTATAACAAATACAAAAGGCCTTTGTGCTGGGTGTAAATACCAACCCATACAACCACGAAGGGTAAACTAATTAGTCGAATGAATAACCATTAGTCAAAGAATTATCAATTGCATTACATGACCTGGATTAATGTACTTTACAGAATGTAGTAATATGAATACATGTATAATTCATACTAGATGTTTTCTCTTTGGCTTCTATTAGATGGGACAAAATGACCCCAAAATAAATAAATAAAATCGCAGTCAAACATCCTCCACTTCTTGTCAGAATCTCAAATGCTTTAGAAATAATTAAAGTCACTGCGGAGAAAATGTTCCTGTAATTTAAAGCTTTTGCAAACGAGTGAATTCAGAGCAGAGAGCAGAACAGACACATAAACAGAAACATCGATCCTGCAGCTGAATAATCAGAATATAGAGTAATGGACTGTCATCTCAGTCTTACTCTAAAGAATGTGATGATGACCAGAAAGGCATCTATTATGTCTGTTTGGGCTACAGTTTGTCTTGCAAGCTGTCGAATGTCACAAGCTCAGACAACAAGAGGAATAGTGTTAAAATAGCGTTGAAACCTCAACATTATGATAAATGCTTTTCGAAGTATTCAGAATGTACAGAACCAAAACATTATAATAATAATCTGAAATTTATGTTGAACTGCTAATGATTTGTTTGTTTGTGGTGCATATTTGAAATATTGTTTGTAAATGTGTTTTTTTTTTGTTTTTGGCTTGCATATTTATGACCTACGTTTAAATCCGATTCTTCACCTATAAAAGGACAAAATATACAAATGCATCATAATTTTACTTAAATCAAGCTTTATTTATGATATGAGGGGGAGGAACAGAGACGATGTGCACATAAAAATAATTTCAATAAAGAACAAGCGAAGACGAGCTGCAGAGGCCTGAATAATTTCATCACGTCATAAACCGCAGACAGATGGAAGATAATCTGTGAGAGGAGTTTACAGCGAGATATTTACTCAACAGCATCAATAAAAAGAATATCAGAGAGAAATACTATCAATATGCTTCAGACATCATGAGAGGGTAGAATATTTTAGTTCCAAAATAAGTGTTTTAATCTTAAATACAGGAAAATATTCTAGTATAACAGATCATTGTCAAGGTTACATGTGACCTTTTTCACAATTGTCACTCCTAAGGCACTGGTTCAGCTAAAATTAATAAAGGAATAAAAACGAATTTTGCATGTACATGCTAAGAATAAACAATAATCACATAAATTTTTTAAATCGAAAGCTATTTTCATTTCTAAACCCCAAACGCCTTTTAAAAAAACGACTTAAAAAGTTAACCAACTGAGGCGATTTTCAATTGTGTGGGTCCCCTAGTGGTAAAACATTACATTATTCCTCCTCCACACCTCTTTTCTCTCTATTCATTTAAACACACAGCCGAAAGAACGATAATTACAGAGTGATCAAGGACAGAGCGGGCTGATTGTTGCCTTTAGTCTATCTGAAATGCTAATACATCACTTAAATGTGCCGAATGATAATGGAGAACGAATTAAAATGTTTGCAGATTTACAAATCGTCCACGTCAATACATCAACAGCCGGCAATCTCTTCGTTTTTATGCAAACTACATCTATATACAAAAAGCAAAAGAATGCTTTTTTCCCCCCATAAAACTATCTCATGTATATTTATAAGATTTGATCGTAAGCTTTCGTAAGTCAAGTAGATCCTATTAGGTTCCCTAAATGGATTTCATGGACGTTAGAATGCAGCATCATTCGCTCGCCTGATACATATTCATGATATACGCGTGCCTACACGGGAAGCCACGCCGCAGTCAATCTAAAGCCGTGGTAACTGTTTATCTGCAGTGTGTTCCTTTACAATCCGCATAAATTTAGCTGTCAGTGGCGTCGCGGACATTTCATTCTTTTTTTTTTTTTTTTTCGCCCCTCAATCCATCCCTCCCTCCCGGAGCTCCATATGGAAACCCTGCACGATAAATGTCATTTCAAAATCAATTTGCATTAAAAAGGTAGAGTGTGTGTGTGAGGTCCTGAGAAAAGAATATATGGCACAAACCGAACACATTTGCATCTACAACCCCGCCCGGGACGTTATACAGCCTTGGTGGTGAGGACGGCGAATCGTAAAAACCCTGCTTTTTCCTTTGCTCTGGCTGAAAAGCAGGAGTAGCCGGATAAATCAACAGCACAAGCATCACACACAAACAGGAAATGCAGCTTCGCTGACTCAATAAATGGATGTGGGCGTGAACCTCGGCGTTCGCAAACGCATGTGTGTGTGTGCAGGCAGGTGGGCCTTCTGGATTCAACGCTCTCTCTAGTCCATTGCAGTCGCCGCCGACATGACTCTCCTCGACTACGCGTATTCTTAAGCAATAACAACGAGAGCCGTATTATCCACCCAAGAATACCCGTCACCGAAGAGAGTCCTTTACAGAGAGAAACAACAGAACCGCCGGCATCGTCGGAAAACGGAAAGGCCTTTTCAAAACAATTGATTGAAGACGCTTTGTAGCGCAAGGCAAGGGCTTCTCAACGGCTCGTCTGCAAACAGAAATTAACAGTGCATTTTTGTTCAGTAAACGCCTCAGGAAATATGTGGTAAGTGTTTTTTTTGTTGTTGTTTTTGCTGCTATTTCCTCCCAGCAATCTGTGCTCTCACAGGGCCACTCGGGGGAAAGGTGCATTTAATGAAGGAGCGGGGGGATGGGGCGGAGGTGGTGGATGGGGGTTATGGGTGATCCACCCGCCTTCCCCCGCCCCCCAACAGCATAAACTCACCTGGGATGCAAGGACCCAGCGGAGGTCCTCCGGCGCGCGTCCATGTCCTGACTCCCATGATTCCGATGATGATAGTCCACAGTAGCGGGTTCGCCCTAAAAACACAGACCACCCGTGTTAAAAGATTGCTATTATGGTCCACTTCATCACATGCTGCACATCTCATCTGTCTAAATGATATAGAAACTGACAAAAAAAATTAGACAAACAGTCCATTAGCACTGCGAGGAGAATTCTATATGGAGACATGGACTCAAATGAAGCATGGCGGCCCCCCTCTATACCCCACTTGAGGATGACAGGGGGAGGGAAAAAAAAAAAGAAGAAGAAAAAGGGGTGGGGGCTAAACTGTGTGATTAGTCTAGGAGAGAAGCCTTCCTCTTTTTTTGGAAGAAAAAAGCTATTGGTGATGCGTATTAAATGCATCGCTTTGCATAGAGACTTGTGAAATTATTAATCATTTGATTATCTTTAAATGCACTGGTAGTGAACGTGTGCTTACTAATATTAGGCACAGTTTAGCAATTTGTGCCACACTGGTTTTAACAACGATGATTTTCATCATTGTGTAAAAATTCTATTTAATCTGAAAGATTTGCTTGAATACAAATACCACATTTCTACTCGCTGTGTTTTTTTATTTTTTTTTATTTATGGTCATTTTCCTGCAAAATTGCATTTTGTTATAATTTCCTTATAATTAGCTTAAATTGCGGAATAATATTCTAATCAATAAAACGCAAGCTCACAATTTTGAATTAACTAAAACATATATATTATTATTTTATACTATCATATTTTGTATGACACTTCTAAAAATTTAATTTTAGTCTACATACCTACCCAAACACATTTCTCACTTTAACACCGATCATTCACAAAATGAGAAAAACATCAGCTCTCATGCTGAAATCCACACATCTCGAAACCCAACACAGAGAAAGAGAAGGAAGCACGAGAAACTGGAGGAGAACCTAATGGAGGCAGATGGAGAGGGAGAAGCCGGACTCGAGCACAAACGCAACAAAAGCCACCGTACGGGCGCACACCGGCAGTGTAGCAGCCGGCTGCTCGCTCACTTGCTCTCCAGACCCTCAGTCTGCAAAACCATCAGACGCACCTCACACACACACACACAGCCACCCTGACGCAGGGCACACTCCCCCAGTGCTATAGCCCCAGGGCTCTCGCTCTCTCTGTCCATTTCTGAAGCTACACACACACACACAAAACCCCTCTTCCAAACCCCCCCCCAGAACTCCAGGAGTTAATCAATGGCCTCCATGCATGGATTTTCTGCTTTTTTTGTTGTTGTTGTTGGTTTGTTTGTCTTTACCAAAGTTCCTCTGGGTCCGTATCTTCTTAAATTACACATTTTATTTCAGATTTTTGTTTTTCATGCAATAACCCATTCACTGACTTTTTTTCATTTCAAATTTAAGGAATTCTAAGAATGGAACCAAAAAATAAGAACATATCTGTATTCTCAACCTCTCTCCACTCCTCCCTTTCTCCACAAGCGATCTGCGCTATTCCACCCCACACTAAAAGAAAAAAACAACAAAACACACACACACACTTCGAGCCGGACCCTTTTACTGATTGCGATTTAATTGAACGGAGCCCATGAATATGGTAATTTCACGAGACACTTGACACGAGCATCAAGAGGTGTGGTGGACCACACCGGCAAAACACAACGACACACTCTATTGAAACAATGATCAATATATTCAAATAATAAAATAAAAAGAACTGGACCGACGCGCACATGTGGATGCGACTTACCCCATCAAACCTTCAGCATCTCATTGTGCCGCCCATCTCAGCAAGGTGGGATGCCCGATCGTGATAAACCCAGGATGGTACAGCGATGTTAGAGAGAGCCAGGCGGCCAGTCCCGTGGTGCGCAGGTGGACGTGGTACACACTCGCAGGGGGGACGCTTGACAAAAGGATCAAAACCCACTGCCCACTCCCGAGCCAGTTGTTGCTTGACACAGCAAATGAACTTACAGCACAAGAGCGAGTGAAGCTGAGGGAGGGAGAGACAGACGGAGAGAGAGAGAGAGAGTGTTTGGCGCGTGTGTGTGAGAGAGAGATGGAGAATGAGTGAGAGAGAGGAGGAGGTGGGGGTAGAAGGGGGTTCGGAGTGAGCGGGCGAGCGAGGGAGAGAGAGAGAGAGAGAGAAATCACAGCATAACAAAACCTATATCTACGTGGATGACCACTCTCTGTCTATCTCTCTCTCTCTATCTCTCTCCACCCTCTCCGGCTCAAAGGAAGGGAGAGAATAATTAGATTTGAGCCACACATGCTTTCCAAAAGCACTGACTCGTGGATCCCAGGCACCTAATGTTGGATTAATTGAGGGAGATCTGATGTGCTACATGCACCGTGAGCCCTCGGCTCTGACTCCCCCCCCCACCTCTTCCTCCTCGTCGTCCTCCTCCTCACGACGCCAAAAAACTACCATCGTGATACGACTCCCTGCTCCTCTCTCCCGGCATATGGTGACTGACACGGCACTGTAGGCACAGAGAAAAGAAATAATAGATTGTTTATTTAATTGCGAATACATACAGACGTTTATTAGGCTGGATTTGTGCTTCTGTCAGAGTGGAAAACAGTCAGTATCCATCTTAGAAAGTGTTGTGAACGCCAGCGGGGAAGGAAAAATTGGAGTTTGCGGGTTAAAAGGCAACGATATCACTTTTTTGAGCATGGCGTTTGCGATATAAAAAAAAAAGTATGTTTAGAAGAAGACTTTCTTCAAATCTGAGATTATTCCCTTCGGACAGATGAGAATTATGAACGTATATGATGCAATTTTCATCAAACTATAGTATATATTGATCTATATAGAAATATTGCTTAAAGATAAATAAATATTTAAAGATAAAGATATAATAAATATAATATTGTAAATGTTTTTTTAAAGTTCTGATAGGTAAACATTTCTACATGGTTTTGAATGCGAATAATCAAAAATGTGTAGAAGCCATGAAAAATTGTGGCTAATATCTAATATTAAGGGAAAATGTTTTTAAGCAAATGATTTTTCTGCTTCCTCTCAGTTCAACTATATTATGTATACACATATAATGTGTGTGTGTGTGTGTGATACACACACACACACACACACACACACAAACAACCACACACACACACACACACATATATATATATATACCCATGTGTGTATAACTACATATAGATATATACATAGAGACCAATACATACACACACTCGACTACACTGAAACGATTCGCCACCATTTCCATTTCCACTTCCACCTCATCCCCTTTCATAAAATCGCATCAATAATATCAATATGGTATTCAATATTCAAGGTAAATGGCAAAAGAAAGCAGCTCTGGTAACTGGCTTTTAACAGACCAGCAGACAAAGGAATCAGACATGTTGAATTTCACGCTATGGAAAGCGGTCTACTGCCCCCTGTTGACCATTTCGTCACGGTCCAAACAGGAAGGCCCAGACAGCTGGACCATATTGCGACGACACACGGCGCAATAATTGCAGGAAAAACACAATTCTTTATCAAGCTATAGTCGTCTAATCAACATTAGGCACGAAACAAAGCGGATCGGTGAAAATGGAGAAGAAACGGAGGGATGAGAGCCGGAGGAAGAGGGGGAGGAGAGGCGCTCTTGTTCTCTCTCTCTCTCTCTCTCTTTCTTTCTCTCAAGGAGAGGTGAGAATTCCTTACAAAAGCCTGGATGATTCTGTTTTCACCCTTTCAAGGCTATATGAGCTCGGCACAAAGACGTACGCCATATGAAAAAAAATCATCCGCTTTTACTTTTTAGCTTCTGCTCGTTTGGTCTTTTTTGACACAAAGTAGCAATTAAGGTGAGAGTGTTATGGGGGAAGGAAGAGGCCTTGTCTGCTAACACTCTTTGTTTGCTCACGCCGAAATCGACTTTCAGAAAAGAATGAGATACTTTAATTGACATCTACGATAAAGCGCCTCTGTACGTTATTTTGATCAGCTCGCCCCCGTTTCAGGTCACAAACTAATAAACGGAAAGTAAAGACACATTGTCATCCGATGTCCCCTGTGGATAGTTTTAGAACACGTATGTAATGACCGGCTATCAGCGTGCTATTTTTTCCCGTGCCGCCCAGCGTGGACACATTAGTTCATTAGCAGCTGTTTCAGGGCTGTAAATATCTTCGCCCGGGCGAAAGAAATGATTTATTTAAATTTGATGCGCTGAGTTTATTTGCCTGGTGGCTCGTGCGAGCTGAAGAGAGAGATATTCACCTATCCTTGCAATAAACAACACCCCCCNNNCCACCACCACGACATCGCCTGGCTGTATTTCAATTCAACAAGCTTATAAACACACATACGCGAGCGCACGCGGGCATCCGGCAAATAGAATTCCTTCAAACGTACGTGGGTTGAAACACACTCCAGGGATAGAGAGAGGAGAGGTGCAGGGAGCAAAGGCCAGGCGCGGAGCTCCCTGTATCCAAATGGCATTACTCACTCTGAGATGTATTATTAAAGAAAGAAGAACCGCAGGCCATGGCTGACAGACCGTGCAACAGTAAACAAGAAAAAAACAGCAGCGTTTGACAACTAAAACACCGTGCTTTCATTCTCACACTGATACAGACAACACAGAGATGTGTACGAATGAGACGGCGTATGTAGGTACCTGTGTGCGTTTGGGGTAAAAAGCGCTATTTGAAATGTTTTATGGGGTTGCGATGACTTTTAATATTCAATTTGCCTTTTTTTTCTCTGGTGCAAGCACCCCCGAAAGAGAGAAAAAACAATGTCATCAATATCTCAACTGTTTCTTCTAGCTTGGAGACATTTGGAGTTTTTTTTTTTTTTTTTTCTGAAAAGAAGGCTACACATTAGACTTCTGGAGGTTCACAAGAAACTAACTATGACTCAAATTGTGCTTGGATGCCGTCTCAGTTTCAATATGAGCTCAAACACTTTTCACCGAATCACCACATCTGTTCATTTATTTTAAGGTCCAGTTCTCGTCATTAACAAACTATTAACTACGACTCTTGCCTCACATTTTTAATTTGCTGATTATTAAGGTAGTTGTTGAGTTTAGGGATGGTCATCCGGAATATAAAAGCGCCAATAAACAGCTAATGTGTTATTAATAGGTCTGCTAACAGCTAACAAGTTAATAGGGAGAATTAGTGCAACAGCGTTGATATTTCAATAGGGACTGATTCATATTTATATATCTTTAATCTCATTGATCCACTTGAATTTCTGAAAAGATCTTGGAAGTCTCAAACTGTGCTTCGATTTACAAAAAAAAGTCAGAGACCCCTGCAAACTTCTTAAGTGAGATCTCAATATATATTTTTCTCTACAAATTCTCAAGACAATTATGTGAACTCTTTTGTCGTTTGCTACTTTCATAGCTCTTACTAGATGTCAACACAACAGTACAAGTTGTTTCTAATTCATTAACAAATTATGCAAAGTTGATATTTTAACTGACAACCCTTCAATGCAATTTTCCACAAACCTTCTTAAAATCCTAACTCTGTTTCGTAAGAGTTGTCAGAGTCTCAGCCTTGTCTTAAACTGTACAAATCTGGACAATTTTTCATCAAATTCTTATCTGATAATTTTACAGCTCTTTACTCTTACTGCATCCGCTATTTGTCTATATTGTCTCTCTGTAACTGGTTTTATTTCTCTTAAAAATGTAAGTGTTAAAAACATACGGTGGCCGAGAGAGCTCAACGCGCTGCAATTTAAAAAATAACGCATGCAAACAGAAAAAAACGGCTGCAACTTAAAAAACATCCTCACCAATTTGACAACACAGGCGCTGCAAACACACAAACCACAACGGAAATGTTTCAGGGGGACCTAAAAAATTGACGAACCCATCTGGGACCTGAATATTTGTTCAGTGGCTTTTGGTCAGAGCAGAGGTGTTGTCGCTGAACTAAAAG
>JAUMHP010000082.1:12693353-12716818 GCA_032361065.1 Enteromius trimaculatus | reverse complement strand
AAAAAAAAAAATATATATATATATATATATATATAAATACAAATGATATCAAAATCTATCTATCTATCTATCAATCAGTGTCTTTTTGTAGTAATACAGTTTTATGCATCTGTGTGTCTAACATTTACATGGATATAAACTTTAAACAAAATCTCTGAAATATCTTAAGAGCCTGAGATCCTTTGAAACTACATTAACAGAGCATCACACATTAAGGCAGATGTGTCAAATTTTCACATTCTGCTTCTTTTTTTTTTTCTCATGTGGAAAGGCTTGTAGATGAGTGGGACATTTCTATGCAGCCTTCGCTCCATTACAGGATCATATCATTGGACATGTCACCCATCTAAGTGTGCGAAACCACAGCGGCGCTGTGACATTTTCACAAGATGAACAGAATCGAGGCCCTGAGCTTCTCCTCAAAGGCTCTGACTGAAAACCTCTTCCACATTTTAGCATGTGTTTACCTCAGGAAGCTGCCCGAGGAAACGAAAGCCAGTGTAGTACATTCACTGGCTTTGATTCATCGCAAAAAGAAGTTAATTAACTGTCAACATCCTCGTCGCTCTTTATTTTTCTGTTTTCTTTTAATTTGCCTGATTCTTTCTGCTTGGTTTGCTGGTGTGTCATTATATCTGGCACTCGTTTAATGTTTACCCCTGAGTGATCCGATATTTACGTGCTTGTGGAGAGTGAACTGAAGTTGCCGCGTTGCCAAATCGATGACACATTTTCAAAATGTTCTGGCGGTTTCTGCAGCACATGACACTGAGGGAGTGGGCTGAGCGCGAGTGGAATCACACACACACACACGCACGGCCCTTTGAATACTGCCATCTGCTTTCAACACTACGGTGTCATCAAACTCATACACACCGATCAGTATTGCAATGTTTGTACGATGGAAACACGTCAACAATGCACCACATATTCATAAACAGAAATAGTACTGAGAAAGATTCTCTTGAATCACTTTACAGCAAAAATGTACACAAATTCCAAGACCCCCACAGTCTATAAATGTCTAAAGGACCTCTGTATGCAGCCAGCCAATCAATACCGACTAACAACAAGCATAAATGCTTATCTGGAATAAGGGAACATTTTTGGATAGGATATGAATACGTTCTGCGCCTGAAGTGGAATTTTTCATCTAAAACTATTTTAAACAATATTTCAATAGGCCTACTTGTTAAAACAATAATATCATATACACAGACTTTATTTTATGTATATTTAAATAATTTAGATTAATTTATATATATATATATATATATATATACGCATGCATACACATATATAAACAAACAAAAAATAAAGCTATTTTTAATTCTATAAACAAATAGTTTGAATACAATACAAATGTAAACAAACTTGTATAAATATATATTAAAAAAAATTAAACATATTATAGGACAAAAAGAGATAATTTTGACCTTACAAATGTAAGATAAATAATAATATCATATATATTGACTTCTAAAACTATTAACTATTAATTAAAGTAAGTCTGGTGTACATTTTAGAAGCAATATTATCAGCCATAATATTTAATTAGAATAAAAATGCATTGTTAGAAATTGTATTATTATTGTATTATTTATATATTATATAAATAACATTCATTTAATTTATTATAATTATTTTGTATATATTATTGTATATATTTTAAAAAAATACATTGTAAAAAATATTTATTGTATTTATTGTAAAAAAAAATACAATAGTTCTGAAATTATTATTTGCAAATGTTTAAAATAAATTGTAAACAAATGTAAACATTTTAAACAGATGACTCTAAATTTAAATTAAATCTGGAATTAAAATGAACTAATTTAACTAAAATGAACTGATTGCCCTTTTAGGGGGAAAAAGATCATAATTTAAATGAAATAATATAAAAGGCCGGTCACACAGTATGTGCTAACTGCGATCCTCTGATATCACTTATCTTTGTTGCTTGTGAACTGAAAATCCAAGGCCTCCCAAAAGAAATGTTCTTTTATTGAGTTTTTGACACCACTGTAGAATAGCGTTGCCTTTTTAAAATGCACTTACTTTATTTTCTTTTCAGTCAGGGAGATTCTATCATTGTGATATTGGATTTTGAGGTGAATTGGGTTGGTTTTGGGGTGAGATGTGAGTGAGTTCTTAATGGAAGCTGGGAGGAAGTGCGGTAACGGCTTTGTGACGGTCCTTACCAGAACCCAGTCGTGACTCACTCAGACAAGGGGTGACAGAAACATGGCACCCAGGAGACTAACACACACATCACCCTCCCTTACCGGAGCGCCGCTGACGCATCGCCATCGCTGCCTGCCCAGACCTGCTCTCTTTGAGCTTCTCTCCATCTTCCTCTGCCGTCTCCGAGTCGGGAGCGTTCCGTCATCTCCATATGTCGGCTGGATCTCTGCTGCTTTACTCTTTTTATGCAGGATCTGGCCTAGAAAGGAGCAGCAATTAAGTTTACTCTGAAGTCAGTTTCAGAGTATGTTTGTGATTGGCAGTAAATCGTACTGAAGACGAGCTCAAAGGAAAGTTTATTGCTGAGAGACCTAAAGCTCAGGAGACCTTAGTAATGTTTTGTTAGACTATAACTACTGGATGTTTCTCCTAAAATGTGTTAAGCTCCAGGTGTGGACAAAATTTAATGTAAAAATATTACATACTGTATGAATATCGAAATTTGACTATTGATTATAGATTTCTATATCTTGGCAAATATAAGCATATTGGGAAATAAAGTCTAAAGATCCGAGAAGCAGAAGATTAACAGTGTCCATTTACTCGATATTTAAAGTTATCTTAAAGAGATCTAATTTTAGGAAGTCTGAGCTCTCTTATTGAAGTGTTCTATCAAGATAGCTATGGAACGTAAAATATGAGCACATTTTGAGATATTTTGAGCAGCAGCATTTAGCAAAAATCTCCATTTGCCTTTCCTTTATGAATTGGCAAATCTGGGACATTTTTTTCTCTCAAAGAATAATGCTTATTGGGATTTTTTACCCCCTCAATCAACATCTAGAAAGCAGCATAATTAAGAAAAAATCTCCATTTACTTAATTTCAATAATTTCAATTTAGTCCAAATCTAACATTAAAAAATATATTTTCTTTTTTTTTAGTGTAGGTGGGCAATTTTAACACATTTTGAGACATTGTTAAGATCTCCATTTGCTTATAATTTAACCTCATTTTTGTCTGAGAAAAAAAAATTGAGATGCTTACCGCAATTTATGAAGTCTGATATCTCATTACAATATCCATAAATAGATTTTTCACTAGTGTAGGTTGGCAATTTTGAGCACATTTTGAGAAATTGCTGAAATTCTCTTATGAAAGTCCAACACAGTCTCACGAGCAATTCGTACGTATTTGTACGAGGTGCCAAATTTGTACCAATTCGAACTAATTCGTACGACCTTACTCGTACGATTTCATACGATTTGTCTAAAATCACGTGATGGGTAGGTTTAGGGGCAGGGTTATGTTTAGGTCATTCGTACAAATTCATACGAATTGCCATCTCGTAAAATACGTACGATTTAGAATAAATCGTATGAATTCGTACGAGTGAGGTCGTACAAATTCGTACGAATTAGCCACCTCATAAAATACGTACGAATTGCCGTGAGATCAGGTTGGAAAGTCTAAATACAGACACATAAAAATATTAGGATCTTTAGAATTGAGCAAGAATCTCCATATTAGATGTAATCGAGATATCATTCATATATCATTACAAGGTCTGAAATCTCATACTAAAAAATATGTGTGGGTTGGGAATTTTGAGCACATTTTGTTGAGATGTCTTCTAAAAGATCTTTTTTGAGGATGAAAATCTGAGCAGCAGTAAAATTAAACCAAACATTGCTTTCAATTTAACTTCAGTTTTTAGAAACCACTGAGATGTTCAAAAGATTTCATTTATGAGGTCTGACATCTCATATATAAAATTTGAGACATTCTGGAGATGTCTTCCGAGCGTGAAAATTGTCAAATACCCTGATCTGCTTCTGAGGTTCCCAATCTAAAGTACAATTAAGCAAAAAATCTCTATTAACTCCTAATTTAATCCCTTTGCTGTCTAGATTAAGAAAAATCTAAATTGTTTCAGATATTAGATTATCAGGGCCTTTTCCCTTCACATTGCTGTCTAGTAGAAACATCCAGACATTAAGGAGATTTCTGTTTTTTCCGGTTGTTAATCTCGACCTGTATCGTCTTTGAAGGCATATCTTCTTCTTCATTCCTGTGGACTCAACAAAGCCTGGCGGCTGCTAGTACAAGCAACAGCAGACGCCTCACAGGGCTCTCATTGCTGTCAGTGATTGATCCCCTTGTTTTTATCTGGCGTAATTAAACATTTAGAGCCATGCGCTCCCTGTTGCTCAATGTAATTTCCTCTGAATTCAGAAGTCTCGCAGCCCAAGAAATCTTTATTATTGGCAATGAACCCAGCGCGATAATGAGCCAATGGGATGAAACACCCAGTTTAGCACACTCTAGTTACCATTTCTAGGGAGAGGAGGGGACCGCTCGATTTGTTCGCAGCACTACGAGCTCGTTCCCGAAAGAAACAGACGTGTTTACATTAACACAAACACTGCATGGGGAAAATAAGTGTTTTTCTGTGCATGTTTTGCTTTAAATGGACAGCTGGTTTCGTAGTAGCAACCTGCACGATAATGACCTAAGTGAAATCAAGTAGTGGCGGAAAAAAACTAAAGGTAACGAATAACAAATTGAGGACCAGCTGTGCCTTGAATTGTGGAGTGTTTAGAACAGCACACTTATTGTCTCAATATGCACGCAAAGATACAATAACCTTTAAACTTGCATGAGACCAAGACCATACAAAGCTCACTAATTATTTCCCAGTTTCCCCCGCTGTGTCTTTTAAGAAAACAGTTTTTAGACTTTTCAGAATGCAGTCAAAACAATAACCTAGATTATGTAAAAACATGATTTTAACGGTAAAAAATGCTACAGTAAAAACCTGTTAAATGGTTAATGGTAAATTAAAAACCGTAAACTGATTCTCTGCATTTCATTTCAAATTTTGTCTGAATTTGATGTTTTTTCTTTGAAATAACTATGTTTCTTCGTAGTTTTTTTATTATCAGTTATGCTTATAAGGTTTGTATGTTGTATGTAATGTTGTTAAATTAATGTTTATTGCATACTTCAGTTAAACGAGTCTCACCGTCATGGTGTTTAGTGTTGGTGAGAATGACACTAAGCACCTTCATTGTGTGACTTCTTCATCACCACCTGCATTTGGTGCTTATCAGTGTATTTCAAAGCTACAAAACAGATTTCAGTACTTTAATAGGTTGGTATATTAGTTACGGTATTTTACTGTAAATTTAAACTGTAAAACCTAAAATGTTGTTACCATATTTTTTATGGTGCTGCTGTTTATTTACCGTAAATTTTAAAGATTTTTTTTGCAGTGTATATTACTATTATGTTTAGTCTAACGATTTTTGTTTTCAAAGGATAGTCCACCCCAAAATTGTCATCATTTACTCATCCACAGTTGTCTTAGTAGTTGCCGTCTTACTTGCATAAAATAAAATGTACTTACCATGTAACTAAGTTATGGAACGGTTTGTAATTACAGTAATTATGTAGATCTAATAGGCTGCTACACATTTGTAACAGAATAAGTCTGTTACACAACTACGTATGTGACCAAAAGATACATGTGTTGCACACTTTATACAATTTAATTATAAATTCAAATACACAGGCTTAATATAAAGTGTATAAAGACTGTACATAAGTGTACTTCATGTGTATCTATACTGTACACCTAGCTGCACCTTAGATTGATTTAACCCTTTAGTATGTACAGTACTGTGTCTTAGTCTTAGGCCACTAGTATTTTCACCAATAAAAATAGTTTTAAGTCAGTTATTTCTATCTTTTGCGGTAGTGTGTGTAAATTTCCAAACATTATTTTTGTGATTAATTGTAATAATGCAGTGAGATTATTGTTTGCACAAGGAGTCTGACAACAGCCAGTGCTCTCTTGTGCAGACAATAATCTCACAGCAGTATTAAAATTAATGACAAAAATTATGTTTGGAAATGTAAACTGATATTTCCACCGCAAAAGATAGAAATAACCCACTTAAAACCATTTTTGTTGGTGAAAATACTAGTGGCATAAGTTCCTAATGACTTTTATTATATATATAGAGGACATCAATAGGAACTGAAACTGTTAGGTCACCAATGTTCAAAATAAGTTCCTTTGTTTTCAGCAGAAGAAAGAAAGACACAGGTTTGGAACGGCGTGATGGTGAGTAAATAATGAGAGATTTTTCTTTTGGGGTGCACTGTCCCTTTAAGTACAACTTTATACTCACATCTGATATTGATAGAAATGGTAACAAGCCACAAAAACTCACAAGTAAAAAGGCTCAACATGTTGTGAACACTTCTATGCAAGAACAATTTACGTTCGTTACTATGTTTCTGAAATATGTTGATATAGTGTTAAAGAATTGATTACTAACCCTGTATATAGTTACGTTAAATGTTTCAACTTGATGTGATTTCAACTTCATAAGATGTCCAAGCTCAAATATAAAGGGAAGTGACTTTCTTACATGGTGCTACGTTTGTGGTTATGTAGCTGTCTTAAAAAACTACAAAAGGAAAAATAGTTAGGCTGTAAGTGTCATATATGAAACATGTCTTTACCTGACGATGAATGGCATGATAAGTTCGAGTAGTTCCAATGCAAAAATAAATACATACATTAGCAGCTTAAATAATACATGTTTTTATAGAAGAATTAATGTAAGCACTTTATATATTTTGTAATATTTTTCTAAAAAAAAAAAAAAAGATTTAAATTTAAATCGCAAACAGTAGATTCCAATTTTTTATTTAAGAATTACATTGAAAAATTACAGTTTTTAAAGATAATAAAAAGAGACCTATCTGTTTCTAAAAATAAAAACATAAATAGACCAAAAATATAATATATATTAAAAATATTTAAATTTATATTTAAGGCATTTAAACTCTCTGGATGCTTGCTTTTAATTTATATATATATAATAAAAATAAGAAAGCTTACAATAGTTTATTTATTTATTTATCCTGTGATCAATATTACGCCACAAATACTGTAAAGTCAAAACATTCCTAATTCGGTCTATTAAAAGTTGCCATCTTCATTTGCATATAGCCAAACATATTCTTTCCCAGACTTGGCCCAGTCAGACAAAACTTCTCTCATAAATGATTCACTCAATGAACATTTGAGTTGTTGATTGTGCTGGAGCTGAGTGGATCATTACATCCACTCTACAGCTGCTAGAGTCATCGATGGTTTCTAAAACACATGTCTGCTGTAACTCTACATGTCCACGATTCTGTGTCCCTCCCAACACCACCCTCCCCCCATTGCTTATGCATTAATAATATTAGGGCAAATTTGATGCTTCAGTTCAGGGGAAGCATTACTCATTTAAGGAGTGCATGGCACTATCTGTCTCTATCTTTCTCAGTGTGGGGCCTAATGGCTCTGATTGAACTCCAAATTCAATTTAGACAGGATATTACTGTTACATGAGCTCTCCTCAACAATGCCATTTCCCTTGCTTACACAGTACATTACCCATAAAGCTCGGCCTTTCCTGCTAAAACAAAACCAGAAAAATGAGAGAACAAAAAGAAAACGACTTTTCCCTCTCACAATGGCAATGATTGTCGATTTCAAACTGTATTTAACACTAACGTCTTGAAATCTGGTGGCAGAGAGAGCCGAATCTATTTTCATTACCCTGCTTTCAACACAGAGCCAGCGTCGGTCTTTCAGTAAAACTGCACCTGTCACTGACGCAAATTCGGATTTTGCTCCTCATATGTTTCTTCTGGTGGCAAAATAACTTTCAGGATCTTACACAAACTTCTGTTCGTTTGCATCAGGGTTTGACCAACATTCTTACAATCTGATTTAAAGCGCATAGTGCTGCGGTTCCTAAAACCGTTACCGGCCAACTGGAGTTGAGCTGCATGATATTGCCAATTCATGAGTTTACATGTCCATCTGATCCTTCAAAGTGGTAAAGGTAAACAGATTATTACGGGTAAGGAGATTTGGTTTTGGCGCATGAATGAGATGTGGCTCAAGCTTTATGATGCTCCGTCTGGACTGTCTAATTAAAGGTCTAAAGCTATCTAAAGTATAGTTGTTAAAATAAAGGTGCAGTAAATTAAAAATAAATCAAATAAAGGTTGAGATTAACAGGACTAGATGAACAAACTGCTCTCAATTTTTTTCTGAAATGCCGGTGAACAGCTATTGCTCAATAAACGTAAGAAATAATACAAGAAATTTTTATTTATTTATTTTATTCATAGGTATTGTATTATTTCCATACACTAATATAATAAAACAGTAATAACCAGCTGCATTTTCCTACATATTTTTTTTTACATTTTTAGAATAAAAAAAAAATGCCATGAACATTTCTGAGGAATGTTGCAAATAAATCAAACTTTTGAATCAGTTCACTGAAATGGATGTTTAATAAAATATTCAAACTTATAATGATGTTTTTCCACAAACATGTTGAGCAGCACAACTCTTTGTGAAATTATTAACAGGAAATGTTTCTTGAGATGCATAATCAGCATATTAGCATGATTTCCGGAGACTGGAATAATGACTATAGGAAATTTCAGCTTTTTTGTTACATTAAATTGCGTTACATTAAATGACATTTTCGAATTAAAACAAAAAAAAAGTTATTTTTTAAAATTGTAATAATTTTTAAATTACCTATCGATAATATTGGCAATAAAGACATCAACATAAATGTTAAATACATTAAAAATAAATAAAATCTAAATGTGCTGTGATTAATACAACCAGATGTAGAAGTGTTTAGTAAACATCTAGTATTTAAACTTCATTTTATTTAATTTTATGGCAAAATCAAGTAATAAAAATTAAGTAATAAAACTAAATTAAAAAGCACATTTAAACATATTTTAAATTAAAATTAGTTAATGTAAGAACTTATATACAGCGAGAAAAAGTTATACTCAATGCATGTTTTTTTCTAAATGGATTTTATTTAATTAATTAAATTATATTTTTTTCAAATTACAATTAAATTACAATTATAAAATTAAATATTTTATTTGTCATGCAATGACATAACAATACAGTAATAAACAGCAATAATTATCTACATAATGTTAAATTTTAATAAATTCAAAATGCCTTGAGGGATATTTCTGAGGGATGATACAAACGAATAAGACTTTCTCAACTGACTCGTTGATTCAAAAGATTTGAAGCAATGAATCATCAAATAAAAATATCAAAACAATTAATTGAAATGCACAGTTTAAATGGATTCATTTGGAAAGGATCAAACTTTCTGAGTTAAATCAGAAATGCTATTAAAACATCTTAGTCTTAAGTCACAGGATTAACGGATCGCAAAAGAAATATAATCAGGAAGCTCATCAAAAATGCATTATAAATTAATCTAGATATTTTTAATGTTACTTCATTGTAGCAAAATCATAATAAATATATTGTGAATATTAAGACACAAAAAAACCCTAAAACAAATTAATTAAAACTTCCATTTTGGGATATACAGAAAGATTTGCTTTTAAACTGTATTTAACTGTAACATAGTTTAAATCACCTGCCAGCATGGGCAGAATCTCTTTTCGTTATCCTGCTCTCATTATTGAGGTGAAAACATGATTAAGTGAGGACAAGATTTCTGAAAAAACCCATGATCATCACCTTCATGCAGAGAGCAGACACCTCTGATCACACCGCCACGTTCTCTCTGGACATCAGAGATGTGAATCCATAGGTAAATGTGTCTTCCATCCCTCCCCACACACGCACCAGACTAACAAGTAATGAGGAGAGGTGATATTTTTAAGCGGCGTGGATTCCTGTGGTGCCGTGTGAATGAGGCTCTCCAAGATCGTCACGGCCCATTGTGCTGGCCAGGCCCGGCGAGTCGCATAGGCCAGTCCGCCACTGATTATTTTAACAAATAGCATTCCTATTCAAGTCAACAGAAAGGTTTCCAATGACAGCTCGCATGACAAAAGGTCAGGGGCAGGCTGCTTGCCGTTAATTAAGTAAAATTGGTGAATGTCAGAACTACAAAGGTCAACGTTAATCCACGGCATTGTCTCATCTCCTCAGGTTTCATCCAGTGGGTTGGGGGGGGGGGGGGGGGGTAGGGTAGGGTGTTCCTTGGCAGATATTAAACAAGCTAAATTCATTCAGGACTATTTAAAGATTAACGCAGCTATGCAGGTCTAACCACACAATCAGCACATGCTCATTGAAACAAGTCCATCTCACAGACGACGTGCCCATTGCTGGCCAGAGACGTTTAGGTGAAGCTGCCAACCTGATCTTTTAATTAGCTGCTTTGTTTGCATTGGCTTTGGATTGTGTGCAATTCGAGCACAGCATACTCAGTGTAGGAATGCATCAATACAGAGATGACAGACAACAATTTTATGGCAGAAATTATTATGGCAGATGAGTAATACATAACAGTTTTTATATCAAATATCCTAAACTGTAATGTACAATTGTATATTCCTAAAATTCTAGTTATGTCATATATATGTGTGTATATATATATATATATATATATATATACATACATATAATACACGCGCATGTGTGTGTGTGTATTATAATTGACAAAATATATATAATGGAAAAATAGATACAGTCGAAAAGTAACTTAGTCTAATACATACATTTACATATCTATATACATATGCTTTACAAATACATATTTGACTTTAAAAAAATAATAACTACAGAACAGACACTTACTGTATAATGTAAATAAAGTTTTTTTTTAATGTTACTTTCTGTTTTATGTATCAAAGACCCCTAAAAATTATGATGGTTTCATGTTTTAACTGTTTTCAGCAATAATGAAAATAAAGTAATGATAAAATGAAGTTAGTTAGTTAAAAAAAAAAAAGATGTTCATTTTGGTTATATTTATCATATAAAAGTTGATCTAGGCAGTCTAAAGTTATTTTAATTTTCTACTGTGTGCATATATATATATATATATATATATATATATAAAGATATTGTGTAATCAGTAGCATCTTATCAATAACATCATAAAGGTACTATATGTAAGTTTTTGACTCATAAAAACACCACTATATGTTTGCAGATATTTAAGAAACATGCTAAGTTTACATTCTTGCTTATCTAAAAAAACAATGCTACAGTCAGTTATTCTCCGGGCCTCTGTCTTGGTTTGTGCAAGTTAATGTAACAAAAACAAAATGTTTGCCTTTGTAATCTTTAATCCAAACCTGAAAAGCTCCTCCCATCTGAAATTGGGCATGACATCCTTAACCACGCCCCTCCAACTGTCACTGTGCATTACTGAATGTAACACCTACTTTACTACATCCAATCAATTCGCAGTAAAAAACAAAACAAGTCCCACCCTATAGTTTACTCATTTAATATTGTTTTTCTTGGAAGAACGTCACAAATCTGGAAGTAAAATCGGTCGCAAACTTCACGCAGACTTTAAAATCTATTACAATAGTAAAATTTAAAGTGTGCTAATTCACAACATTACTGTTTTCACTGTTTTTAATAAGAAATGCAGCTTTGGTGAGCTTATTATGAATATATGACCAACTTACTAACACTACAAACAGAAAGCTGTTCGGTTTTCACTCTCTGGACGGATACAACCCTCCAGCTGTGATTACAGAACGGTGATGTAATCAAAACAATACCTGCGGCTCCAGCAGCTGTAGATGTGACACTATACGGTATGTTGTCAGCAAGGAGCGCGAGAGTGAAGTGCGGGTCAGGTCAAAAGCAGCAGTCACTGATAGCGCTATAGCTGCGCTGCTCTAAACACACTGTTGTGCTGCTGCAGCTGGAAGCAGCCGCAGCCTTTGAGGAGACCGCGCATTAACTTGTCAGGAGATCTGACAATCGTACAATGGCATCGTACCAGCTGCCAGCGAGCACTCCGCGGCAAATCTAATTTCCATTACAATTAAAACTTCGCCGATGGATTGAGGATGATGTTTGCGCTGCAGGGGTCTAATACGGCCTCTCTCACAGTTTGATAATGTGGCGATCCAGGTGGCTTCATACGGCCCCCACCTCTCCAACAAAGCAAACACAAGCACACCGCAGGGCTTAGGTGGTTCTAGCCAAATGCTTTAACTTTCCCAGAAGGCGTGTCTGTGTTTGTGTTCTCCCAGAGATTGTGTGTTCATTGCATTAATTAAAAAGCTTTTTACAGTGCCAGAGCTTGAAGGACCGACATGGTTTCATTATCTCACCGCTGTGCATCATATAGATCCTGCTCCTGTCCATCAAATCAAGCTGGATGCGTTTCAATCTAGTTTGTTGGTGCTAGAATGATATTTCTTTAAACCAACCAGACTTTAGCTATAGGTTTAGGGGACTGAACGACACTTCTATTAACCAATCAGATTTTAAAATTAATGTGCAGATATTAATATTAAAATATTAATTTGTTCACAATTAAGCGTTAGTTGAGCAAAAACACACTAGTTAACATTTTAATCATTAATTAGTAGTGAGTTTTTGCTCAACTAACGCTTAATTGTGAACAAATTAACCATTAATTAATGCTTAACTAATGCATTATTCCGACCCCCTATTCTGAAGTGTTACCAAAAAATTATTTCACACTATTTTTTATACATTAAGTATATAAATAGCTCACTCAAACACACACAACTAAAATCAGTCATGCTACACGTGAATTTATGCATCACAACATTATAACACACATATAATAATGAATTTATTGTGATTACGACAATTGATAAATATCAATTTTATAGTAAAACTTTATACAATTTTGCCTAATAAATAAATAAATATATAAATAACACTTAAACCTAAAGTCTAGTTTATTATAAGAGAATTTAGACACCACAACATTATAAAGTACAGATAATAATAATAATAAATTATTTTGTATGTCATAAGAGATAACCGATAAGCCGATAACCGATTAATGGTTGGTAGCCTACTGAAAATACCCGATCTCATGAATGTGTATACGCATGCCAACAAATTTCTTATCATATGCATGCCAAAACTTATACGAGCGGCAAAACTGTGCATGTCATATTGGTCCATTTTTGCGTATCAGTACCACAAGTTCTCGTTTTTATTTGCTGTCCTAATTATATACATTTTCATGAGAAAAATCCATAGCTCTACTATCTGTTTTAATAAATAAATGACTAGGCCTAAAACGCTGAATTCAATAATGTTACATGCAACAAGCTAACTTTAACATATCAAGAATAAAAATGAAAATTAACTTTGAGATTTGCAATACATTATATTTAACAATGACATTTACATTTAACTTTACACTACATTTAGTGTTAGATGACATCAGAAGTGAATATAAAATAAATGAAAATGTAAACACATTATCAAATATACAGCAAAATATCAAGTGTTACTGAATAATAGTCATTATTATTATACGTAATAATAATAATAATAATAATAATAATAAATGTATATAAACCTATAGGTTACTGCACGGTAAGGTTATGAGTCATAATCAATATTCCTACCAATTTATCAGATTTTGCTATTTGCTAGGTTTTATTTTGTCATGTTTTCATGTTAGGTTTTAGTTATTCATGCCAAATACAAATCAAGCATCACAAGTTAACAGTTAAGGTCAAAGGGTTTTAAAAACAGATCAGATTTATTAGACAGGTTCTGCGTTACAAAGGCATTCCTATCAGCCAATCACTTCACTCTGCGCTCTCTGATTGGTTGAAATGAATGTAGTATGCCACAGGAAAGTATTCCAAACCACGTCATATCCTTCAAGCTCTATCTGACCTCTCTGAACTCTCAAGTGAGCTAGCCAAAAAGTCACAGAGGGCAATTTACGCCCCGGAATGACACCACAACGTTATTTACTATTACAGCAGGTTGTCTCGAGAGAGAGAGAGAGAGAGAGAGAGAGAGAGAGAGCTGGGAAATCACTCCGCTCGCCACCCTTTATGACGGTGGCTGTCGCAGTAATACAGAAAAGCATTTCTGCGCTCGCGTACTCGGCATTAAGCATGAATTATTTATGCAGGTGCCTCGATGTATTTTTAATCATTAGACAAATTGAGCACAGAACAGGGTTGCTTTCATTAATATCTGTCTGCTATGTGAGTGTTTCCTGTGCTCCTGTGCGCATTTTTACCCAAACTGTAATTGCTCATTTTCAGGAAATGATTAGAGTAAAAGGGGGCCGCATTACAGCGGGAATGTGAAAAGAAAATAATTAGCAGCGCCGCACAAATCTCATTTGGAGGCATACAGGAGCCTTTTAGAGGGAGGTCACCGCATGCATTACATTGTTGATTAGCCCTGATGCTCTGCCAGGGTGACGCTGGCCTTCCCTTGCCAATGATCAGAAGGGTGAGGGCTCTTTTTTTTTTATCCCGACGGCCGCTCGCATCCCAACCGTGGCAGGAAGATTAAGTGCGAGCCTCTCTTGGATGTGAGGAATCATCACTGCGCTCTGAATGCTCCAGCGCCTGGACCGGCTCATCGAACACACTGGCCCGGAACAGAGAACCTGGAGCAGAGCTGATAAAACTAACGGAGCAGGAGAGAGGAAGCGAGTGTATCGAAAAGTCCAACTTCCTGGGTCAGCTTCAATTTGTATTAATGCATTCATTTTTTTTTTTTTTTTTTTTATTTCACCCAAGGCTGAGGAATCAGACTCCAGTGTTAGTGGACCAAGTCCAGTATCCACTGATAGAGGGACAGGAAAAGAAGGAGAGAGAGGGGGAAAAAGAGAGAGGGGAGGATCAGTGGGGCGGAATGAAATGAGTGATATCACCTGTGATGCGTCTCAAAATATATAGAGCTAAATAAGACAGACTGTAAATCTTTAAGTGAGAGAGTCTGGAGGCTGGGCTATACTTAGCAATGACTGACAGACTCACAGTAATGTATAAATGAATTCATGTATCCATTTTAGCATCTTTTATAGGTTTTGTTAATATTTTGAATTATATATATATATATATATATATATATAATTTCCCATTTCAATTTTAGTTAAAGTTTTAGCAATTTTATTATGTGCTTTTGTCATTTTTAATACAATACTTACTAACTTTCTATGTCAGAGCTGACAAAAATCTTATTTAATTCATAGTACAAATTAAATGTTGTATTAAATCCAATATTGTGTTAAACTTTATTATATTTTTAAAATATTATTTAAAAAGCAAAATCCAAATTCTCTTTGTTTTTGATGCAAAAATAAAACTAAAGAATTTTAAAAAGGAAATAATAACAATAATAATATTAACAAATAAATGATATATAAATAAGAAACAAATCATATGCTTAAATATTACATTTTTCCTATTTTTCCTTCCTTCCTTGTGATAGGTCGTGGTAGGTTAAAGGTCAAAGGTCAGCATGGGACAACAGAGCATTACTGGTCTATATAGCCGCCTGTTTGTTTATTTATTTATATATATATATATATATATATATATATTTTTTTTTTTTATTGGTTTTAGTTTATTTTAGTTATACTAGTATTCAACTTAAACTAAAACAAGGTTTACCATGTGAGAAAGATGCAGTATGGAACTGTCTTCAAGATACTGGCACACCCATAGGAAAGAAAATCTTCAGTGTCACAGTTGTTTTTACCACACATCAATGAAATTAAATGGAGAGCAAATTATGTCTCTTGATCCTTAGATCTTTTTTTCTCAGTCCCCCAAGAACAAAAATTCCCTGTAATATCACATCTCCTCAAGACTTTCTGAAAATGTCATAGGAATTTCACACACTGTGTTTAAAGTTAGCAAATTCAGAAGTCAGAAATTTCAATTTGAATATCAGATTTACGACCAAATCATTTGGATTAAGTTTTCCCACGTTCATTTTAGCTCTCCTACGGTCATTTCTGCATGTTTTGCCTCAAAATTACCGCTACGTCATTTTTAGTTGAGTGACATGACATTTCAGACATACATTCTCTTCTTTGGAGCAGCTACTAGCTTTAGTATGTTAGCTATCCAGAGTCCAAGTTGGATATGGGTTTTTAATATCCTGCATGCTTTTGCAGGTACCGTTGTCTCTAATTAATTTCCTAAAATGAATTAATAAATTATTTTCACAGAATAAATATGAATATAGTTTCATTCTCTTTTTTTTTTACGAACCATTTTAAATGTATGATTCATTTTTTTTAGCTTATGACTGAAAATCTGTCTCTGGGATAAAAATAAAACAAAATCTATAGGCCATTTGCAAGCAATCCGTTTCCCAATCTGTTCTACAGGCATCAAGAGGCTTAAATGTAAATATCACAGCCGCCGTTAGTGAAAAGTAAATGACATCATGAACAGGACTCATCGTGTGGAGATTTCAGATGCCCCACTGACCTGTGGGTAATTTACTTCGTAGAGAGGAACATTGAGTATTACTTCAGACTAAACCCAGTAGACCTGTGCACGTCTCATGGGAGCAGTTACTCTGGATTGAGACATGGGATATACATAACCCTGTTCATGCACGGGCATGATTGCATGATCTCATGTTCCATTGTACATGCAGTTAGTGGCCATTGTCTGGGCTGACTGCGAGCCAAGCAGATGCTTTCAGTGCATACTAGAATAAAGACACATGAGGTCTGTAAAAGAAGTCAAAAAATGCAAAGACTTTCTTCTGTGAAACAAACAGTGACAATGGGAGGGAAATTTCAAGGGGTGATTTACTAACTATGCCCAATTTAAAGAACACAGACGCAACATCTCATTTATATATCAACCAAGGCAATATACCAAGAGCAGCGCAAATTAGTGTAGTCGCAAATGAAGAAAAAAGAAATAAAGTACAGCACGTTGAAAAGTACTGGAGACCAAAAAAATGAGAAGTCGCAAGACTTTTTGATAGAGCTATTTCATGACTCCTTTTTGAGTGTTATAAGTCGTCTTTTTTTTCCTGAGGCATATTAAAAATAACATGGCTTGGCAAACGATGTGTTCGGATAATGTGTTCTTTTGGCATTCCAAATAAATTAAAACATGTTAAAAAAAATCCTCTCCTATTCAAGCAATTTTAAGCCCAATGCAGTTTAAATCATGGCACAAATGCAAGTAATTTGATGTTAGCAGTTTAAAAACTCTCCTCTAGTACTTTCTGTGTCTGAAAGAGAAACTCCTACAAATGCATATTCAGTAGAGTCAGGTGCAAAAGTAGTTTTTAGCGCTAATTTGTCACTGCGTATCTTTAGTAAAACCTGGCAATACAATTTTAACGTCAACATTTTGGTTTTCCCTGGCTCAAGCTGTTAGTAAAACTGGCCCTTAGTGTCCAAACAACATTGGACCTCATTGACTTTTCATCATATGAATCCAGGCCCATAGGAAATATATGTCCATGGCGACATTTTTGCTAAATGAATGTCAGTACAAGGCTTGATGGCGCTCAAGCACAAAACAGTCTTGCCGTGCATACAAAGTAGCTGACGATATCCACAAGCAATATTGGTCCCCATGTGTAAAGGCCTTTAATCTGGCAACATTGCTTGTTGTCTGTTTTATGTATATTGTATTGATATTGTAAAAAATAAAAGGAAAGAAAAACACATTTACCTTGCTTCAACAAGTCTTTATCGTAATTCATGTTTCATTAAACTCGTAGATCCATGATTATGAACCTTGCATAATTTTATTACGGTGGTTGTTGTACAGAAATGTCCCATAAACAGTGTTAAAAACTTGCATTGCATCAAAAAAAGCTACCTTAAACTGATAGCTTTAACAAAAACAAATTTGTGATTAAATTCATTTTCTACAGTAACTTTACAATTTTTTTTTTTTTTATCATGACCCACATTTCACAGGACTGCAGTAGTGTACCAGGTGTGCAACCAAGCAAGTTTACTATGTCAGAAAAGCCATTCATACGGCATATGGCTTCATAATCTGCCCATGTACTAATCATAATTTTGCAAAAATGAATAAAAGTGTTTCATTTTACGTAAAATTCGCTGCAGTTTTTCCAACTAAATTGAACACTGGTGGTCAGTGTTCGTTTTAGTTGAAAAACTGCAGTGAATTGTACGTAAAGTTACGTTTTTGGAGTTTGCCAAAATGTTGGTTGATGCATATTTTTCCAAAGAGCCTGTCTTGCAAATTCCAGAATTTCTATGTAAGTACAGTAAAAGATGACAGAGTTCAAATTTTCACATCAACTGTCAAGTTAACTTCAGAACGCAACTGATTTTCTTAAAGGAACAGCATGTGTTACACTCTAGCACTCTCATTTCCATCCGAGACAGCTCTGGTGTTATCAAGTGCGCTGTTATCAAGTTAATGACTGAACTAATTGCAATAAAAAGCAGTGGTGTTTACGGAGCGTGAGGAAAACAGGTCTAATTAGAGAGCGGTACCGGCAAAGTTCTCGGTTAGTCGGTCCGAGGGAAAGAAAGGGGCCGAGCGAGACCTCTGATCATCGGTACACTCTCAAAGAGAACGGTTCCTCCATTGATCTACTGCACTCTCTGCTACCAGCTGATATATGGAGCCTGTTCCTGTTCGCTGCAAACAGCTAGTCGCCGCAACACACACATCAATATGAGCACATAAGCACACACACACACGCTCTTCTGTGCCTTGATCCACTCATACGCTCGCTCACGTCAACATGGACATACTCGCTCAGACAGGACACCCTCATGCACAAACAAATGCTCAATAATGATGTTGAATCCACTCTCATTGCTTTTTGATGAGAGTGCGTTGAAGGAGCAGGCTGCTATGATGTGGTCTAACAATCCCGTTCCCTTATTTGCATTAAGAGCAAGCAGGTAGCCCCAGTAATGGCTTTGTGGCTCTCCAAAAGATGTCTTTGAAGCCAGAGAATCGATGCGCCTCTTCAAAACTTCCTTCCAGATACGACTCCTCGACCCACTCAGGCTACCGTGAGACCAAAGCAAAACAGTCTTTTTTCAAAAAACGAGCCGGAGAAAGAAGGCCAGTGGCACTTTTTTGTAAGTGAAAAAGCGGACATTTGCACTTTCGGATCCCTCAGCGCGACTCTGGCGAACATTACGGCGCAGGGCTATTTGTGTATATCTTGCTAAATGGAAATAAAGAGAGGAATCGCGCTGCCAATTTGCATCATTCAGGCGTAAAAGCCCGCTTGGCATAACGAAGGTAATAAAAAAGTAGCACAACTCAATTTTTAAACATATGAAATGAACCTCATTTCCACAAAACCCCCAGATTTTCAAGGAATGACAATAATGTGCCATTTTCAGAGACGTGTACCGGGTTTTCCACAGTCCACTGAGGCTGAAAGGCCATTTTGATGGGACAGGCTGAACCTTCTGCTATTGAATGTGACTGCAATGATAATTTGAAGAATGGGAGGTGATGGTTAGTCATTACAGCCATCACTGGAGGTTCTTGAAAATGACTCCTGGCAGGCCCCCGACTCCTTCCCAGATGCAGACTGTCAAGGCGCACCAAAGCAGAGGCTAAGCTGATTAAACAGGACCTTTTCCAAGGGGTTTGTTTATTTAGCGCTCGTACGAAAAACAACTCTCGTCGTGATGAAACCAGGCAGTTAATTGGGATTCAGGTTGCATCTTTTTAGTGGACGATGACCTGCGGGGAACGTCCCGATAGACACGTTGGGGTCACACGATTGGGCCGGATTAACATAACGGGAAGCTACATGCCAACTTTAGGCCGTTTCAAAGGATGCTAATTATGGAGGCAAAGTTGAAATCAATACCTCAGAGAGAAAACGGCAACACGTGTATAAAAACACACAGGAAAAAGCAGCCAAATTACAGTTGGCCTTTTTTTCCCCCTCCACAAAGGCCTCATTAGGGAGCAGGCAGCATTATCGCCAGCTAGCCTCCGTTTCTGCGGTTAATGCCACCCAATTCCTTCTGTTTACTGAAACAGCCTCTGCTGTGGCCTCATACCTAATGTGCCGCTTTAAATTTTAATGCTCAGAGTTCACACTGGAGCCTTCTAGGGGCCCATCAAGGCTTGAGAGAAGAGCCAGATGCCCATCTCACCCCCAGAAGGATGTGGAAGTATTACATTAGACAGTAAATCCACACTGGCCTTGTTAATTATTTAGGAAAACAAAGTGCTGCAGTCATAGACACTCCACTGTACAGCTGAGCAATGTTTAATCTACATAATGTATCTGGAGGTGGATGAAGCCGGGAGAGCGGGGGATAAAGCGGCAGGGAGAGAGAGAAAGATGCAGCTGATAGAGAAGTGGAGAGCGTGCTAGGCTACAGTAATGGCAAGGAAGGGAGAAATGAAGATGAGAAGCGCTAATGAGACAGCGCGGACAGAGATTGTGAAACCGCACGCAGAAAGGTACAAGAAAGCAGTGGAAGATAAACATGGCGAAGACAGAACAAGCAAACGATCTGAAGATTTGATGTAGGGGAGGCCGGGGCAAGTTGTCACATGGGAAAGCACTACAGTATATCTTAGTAGCTATCAAGTCACGTGAATTACACAAATGTACGTTTTCTCTAACATCGACTTTGTTGATTTCAAACAGCTTATATAAAACCGTTGTAAATTAGGTACTTTTCTGTCTTTTTAAAATATTAGTTTTAAGAGCTGTACGGAATACCTGAATAGAACATACATAAAAACAAAAATTTCTCATTGATAATTGAAATGATTAAAAGGGACAGCATAGACATTTCTATTATTTAAAAAAGATTTCTATTTTAAATAAAGCATCAAACATGTTGCACAGTATCGACAAAAATATTATATATATATGTATATATATTATTTTTATTATTTTTTAATCTTTTTATCTTATTGACCCTAAAACATTTGTCATTTTTTGTAACATTTGTAAAAATGAAAAAACCATAATTAAACAAAAATTATATATAAGTACAAAAATGTATCAAAAACTTTTATTTGTAATCCATATTTAAACATAAATTATATATAAATAAAAAAATTATCAGGACCGATATTAAGCATTTTTATTGTTATCAGTATCAGTCATTTTCAAAAACAATTTGCTAAATAATTAAAAAATATATTAATATATTAAAAAATATATTAATAAATGTTTTTGTTAGAGCACCTATTATTTTTATATGCATATATCTGTTATCTGTGTACTTCCCCTAATTAAACTGAAAACAGTGACTCACTGAATTTGCCAAAAAAAATTAAGGTAAGTTGTTGCAATCAATTTATTTTTTATCTACATTTAAATAAACAAATTTAGTTGACTAACTTTCTGCTTAAATTTGTTTATTTAAATGTATCTAAAATAAATTGCTTGCAACTACTTACCTTAAAATAATTTAGTAGCATTTTATTCAGTGTTCTGTATTATACTATATACTCATTTTTATAAGGTGTGAGAAAATACCACAATAGACATACATAAGAGATGTTTCTAAAAAGTGTGACAACTGCCCTTGGTCTCCCGTTTGATTACAGGGACAGAGAAACACAGAGAAACTGGCGAAACAAAGTTGACAATACTCAATTTCCACCATAATATGACGTTCTATCCTCAAATCCTCTACATTTTTAATCCCATTATTGTTCAAAAGCCCTGACTCCTCGCTACACTGAACAAAGACACATAATTTCCCAAGTATTTAATGTTAACCTTTATACAAGTGCAACAAAAGGACATTATAACAAAGTCATAATTCTCGCCATTACACACTTTTAAACTTTAAAACATTTAAGTTAACGAGTGAAAGTCTTTACAGGTCTTACGGAACATTCCCTGCATAAATTCGTGTTTATAAGTGTGATCTATTATGCATTCAGAGGAAGCAAAGAGGAACAGGCCGGGTGCGTTTTACCATTTATCATTATAACTATATTGGAACCACAATGCTAATACTGGCAATGCATTTGAGGACATGATGGAGCATCTCAAAGAGATTGTGATCGTCATTATGGCAGAGACACTGAAGTAATGTGGTGGTTATTGATGAAACATATTGAGCTGTGCTGGAATAGAGTGAGAGGGATAGTATGTGGAGGTGTTGGCAGTGGGATGGTGATGTTGCAGCTATAACCCTAATCATTGAAATCAGATGAATGCTGCGCCTGGCTATATTTATGCAGACCATCCCCCATCTGTTTAGATCCATCTATCTGTATCTCCTGACCCCACATTTCTGTTAGATGCTAAAACAAGACTCTGCCACTCTGGATGAACACTGATTATGTCTAGAAGATATTCTTGTATATTTTACAACGCATGTTGCTCAAAGAAACATTAAATATTAAAGTTTGGTGACTTTTAGTACATGTTAATAAGCTTTAAGGTAATCTCTATGCTATGCTAATGTTTAAATGTATGAATTCTTTACCCAAAAAATAGACTACAAACTGATTATTTGAAAGCTTGTGCTATTTATTCAGACCCCCTTAAATGTTTCACTCTTCGTTATATTGCAGACATTTGCAAAAATCATTTACGTTAATTTTTTTTCCTCATTAATGTACACACAGCACCCCATATTGACAGAAAAACACTAAATTGTTGAAAAACTGAAATATCACATGATCCTAAGTATTCGCACCCTTTGCTCAGTATTTAGTAGAAGCACCCTTTTGATCGAATACAGCCAAATTTTTCACACCTGGATTTGGGGATCCTCTGCCTTTCCTCCATGCAGATCCTCTCCAGTTCTGTCAGGTTGGATGGTGAACATTGGTGGACAGCCAGAGGTCTCTCCAGAGATGCTCAATTGGGTTTAAGTCAGGGCTCTGGCTGGGCCATTCAAGAACAGTCACGTTCTTGTTGTGAAGAGAGTTGTTGTGAAGCCACTCCTTCATTATTTAAGCTGTGTGCTTTGGGTCATTGTCTTGTTGGAAGGTAAACCTTCGGCCCAGTCTGAGGTCCGGAGGACTCTGGAGAAGGTTTTGGTCCAGGATATCCCTGTACTTATCTTTCGGCAGCTAAAAAACACCACCACAGCATGATGCTGCCACCACCATGCTTCACTGTTGGGGCTGTGTTGGACAGGTGATGAGCAGTGCCTGGTTTTCTCCACACATATCGCTTAGAATTAAGACCAAAACGTTCTATCTTGGTATTATCAGACCAGAGAATCTTTGGATTCTTCTTTACCTCTTGCACCAAGGCTCTTCTCCCCTGATAGCTCAGTTTGGCCGGATAGTCAGCTCTAAGAAGGGTTCTGGTCATCCCAAACATCTTCCATTTAAAGGATTATAGAGGTCACTGTGCTCTTAGGAACCTTAAGTGCAGCAGAAAATTTTTTGTACCCTTGGCCAGATCTGTGCCTTGCCACAATTCTGTCTCTAAGCTCTTCAGGCAGTTCCTTTGACCTCATGATTCTCATTTGCTCTGAC
>JAUMHP010000082.1:12664072-12676721 GCA_032361065.1 Enteromius trimaculatus | reverse complement strand
GATTTTTTGATCGCGCTTATCTTGGACTCTTTTTACAGATGCTTTGTACAGAATTATTAATATAAAGCACAAGGTTCTTTTTAAATAATTTTCAAGTCATGCTGGATAACTTGTGGGGTTCATTTAAGCAAACGGGACATTCCAAAATTCATTAAATAGAAACATTTCAGCTTGGTAATTTCTTAATTCAAAAAGAATGGAAAATTCGCTAATTGTCTCTGATTTTGGAGCCCCAATATATCGTTCACTGCTCTCCAGAGGAAACTTTCCACCTACTCTGGAGCAAACGTTGAGTCATTGCGAGTCCCACAGCGTTAGTGCAGCTTTCTGAAAGATAGCCGTAGAGTGGGACATCGATCAGAGCTGGGCCACGCTGGGCTCAGACCTGACATTTAAAAACCGGACCTGTGATTAATCATCGGCCTAACAGAGCTCAGACTTCACAGCATTTGTAATGAAGCCCCGTGGACACTCAAAGACCCAGGAGCAAGAAAGCAGGAGAGTTTAACATCGCTGTGATAGACATAAACAGTCTAAATGGGAATGTTTATAT
Organism: Enteromius trimaculatus; assembly: GCA_032361065.1. Lineage (NCBI taxonomy): Eukaryota > Metazoa > Chordata > Actinopteri > Cypriniformes > Cyprinidae > Enteromius > Enteromius trimaculatus. The sequence continues at coordinate 12,676,168 of JAUMHP010000082.1, read as the reverse complement.
TTACACAAATATTTTGAGAAGGATTCATTCTTGTTCCCAAAGCAGACATTAGATCTTCTCACGCAGGTATGAAATCAATATGCTCTAAACCAGCTAATCATGGTTTATAGGATTACTTCAAAATTACCGGCAGGAGTGTTGCAGCAGCTAATGGATCATCAGAATAGCCTTTCCAGTTATTCTTTTTTAGCAGTGCAACAATGATATATAGCACAAATAGTGCAAGTGTAGTTAATAGCATCTACTGGGTAGCATTGAAAAATTGCCATTTGCAGAAAACAACTACTTATTTGATTCATGAGGACATGGAATTGTGATCAAACTACATTTCCCATCATTCTCTATGGCTTGGATTGATAATAGTGCTTTGAAGTTGTCTTGGTAGGTTAGTATTTACAAGTTACGAAGCAAAATGCTTTCAGATTACTTTGGTCAAAGCAAGATATAAGATTTTTAACTAATGCGTGTCACATATACTTTTTTATTTATTTATCAAATTACATTTTATTGTAATTGTATAATGTTGTTGTAGTTTGTATATGCAACTAGTTTTAATAATAATAAAAAAAACACAAAACAACAAATTTACTGTCAACTGCAGGCTGCATCCATTGCTGCAAAATATAGCATTTTTCACTCTTAATTGTTAATATTATCGAACACACTAAATAATGCAAAAAGCATTAACTGATGTACATCTTTACATTTAATAAAATCTTCCTGTCAAGAAATATTACAAGAAGGGAAACACTTCAATAAAACTTTTAAAAAATGTGTGCCGTCAAACGATCAATCGCGTTTAAACGCATCCAAAATAAAGGTTTTTGTTTACATAATATCTGTGTGTGTGTACTGTGTATATTCATTATGCACATATGTGTGTTTATTTACACACATGCAGTGTATTTTTTGGAAAATATTTACATTCATGCATTCGTATCATTTATATTATATATATATATATATATATATATATAAACAAACAACAAAACATCTGTGAGCATGCTAACATCATTATATTCAGGCTATATATTTATATAGAGTGATTTTGTAGTCATAGACCAACGCATGCTTTGTATGATCTTATAAGAGCATTTTACAGTATATCCAAGATTTTATTATTATTGTTTAGGACATTAAACATTTATAGATATATATTTATAAAATAGATTTGTGAACAGAGTGTCAATACTAAACATTACACATAGTAAGATATGTAGTTTCACTCGATTTCAAGCATAAAGTACATTGCATATACTGTACTGTATATGTGTTCAGGTTTATGCCACAATATGTAAACTAAAGCAAAACATGAACTGAGTAACATGACTTACTCATTATAACGATCTGCTCCGTGGGTCAGCTTCCACGATGCATCTGTTATTCCTTTTATTCCTTTCATGGCGTGTATATGTCGCGCGCATCGCACGTGGATGATTGTAATAACAATAGCGCGTGAAGCTCGGGGCGTGGTCGAATTAACTATAATGAGCTCAAACAAAGAAAACGAACATGGTGTTGTTTTCATACTGATAACTGATAACACAGAATATTTGTTTTCGACATGACTAACTTCATTTCAGAGTAGACATATACAGCTTTCTGTAGATATAACTCTCATGTCTGTGAGTCACGTTTTCGCTGAGTTTCAGTTTCATTTTATTGACGTGTTTTAATCGGAACATCACGGAGACGGAGACAGCAGAGAACGCACCCTGTTCATTTTCTTTATTTACCAAAAGCAGAATGTTTTGTTGATATTGTGAGTGTATTAAAAAAAAAGACCCTTTACAGGTGTAAATGCTGTATTATTCTTATATGTGCATCATATATGACAGAGCAGTTTCAGTTATTTTCTCTGACATCTGAAAAAAAGCCACGTGCTCCCGCCGGCGGGAGAGCAGACCTCAGACGGTTATTATATGAACAACATATTTCTGTATACGTGCATGTGTGCATATTTATATATACATAATAAATATAAACAATAAACAAACATATTATGCAAACAAAGACATTTATTTTGCATATGATTGTGAGTAATCGTTTCACAGCAATAATATAAAGGTAATATTTTTCTTATATGCACGCATGTGTGTGTTTTTATATATACATACACAGTACAGAACCATATATCATGTAAACAAAAAGATGCGTTTTAGATGTGATGAATCGGTTTACAGCACTAAAACAGTAAAATACAAAAAAAAAATAATTTAAATATAATAAAAAATTGACAATAAGAAATGTTTCTTGAGCAACAAATAAGCATATGAGACTTTTGAAAGATCATGTGACACTGAAGACTGGAATAATGGCACTGCAGGAATAAATCAGAATCAGAAAACAGTAATATTATTTTACAGTATTAACGTTTTTACTGTGTTTTTCATTAAATAAATGGTGCCATGAGAAGGACAATAGTATTCTTTCAAAAACATTAAAAATAGTCTGTTGTTGTTGTTGTTGTTTTGAACAGACAATAATGCATTTCACCAATACCAGAAGGCTAAACAGAAGGTTAGGCACAAGTGCTGTTACTTGGACGAAAGGAACATCATTTTGTCCCCTCATTTATTTGCTCAGCCCAAGTCATACGTATCTGGAGCAAATGATGCATCGGATGAAGCAAACTCAAGATGGAAAGCATCTCAAATCAGCATCCCCACTAAATCTGCCAGCCCAGACATAAACATTACCACTGAGAGACCAAGTGCACCAGACCCGAGCTGTGTACCCATAAATCCCAGCGTATCTAGCGATTCAATGACCCAGAGACAAAATACCGTCAGCGAGAACTATCTGCAAGTACATATAGTAGAGGTGAACGGGATTCTGCCAATGATTGAGTGGCTTCCGGAATCATCTCATGAGCAAATCACAGAGGAAACCACATCCTGGAGGTGTGCTGGACTTGTCTCAGCGAACAACAATGAAGCTCTTTGGAAAAAGGCCTCTGGAAAGAAAATCGAATGGTGCCATGAACCTCTGGCGAAGGCGGCCCACTTTAGGTCAACATCGCCCACCGTAGCCAGACACAGAGCGGTGACCCAGAGACTGGCACGAGGAAGAGGTTACAGAGAGACAAGCAGGCACAGAGAACAGAAGCAGTTTAAACCTCTGATGAATCACAAACACCTGCACAATAGTCTGTCAACACTGCAGAATCGCTATGGATGTCTCTGTGGCCCTTGCCAACCTCGGTTGCGACCCAGTCCTGGGGGAGACCAGCGAGACGCCACACAGAACCTTGATAGGAAACAGCAAGGACAGCAAAGAGAGTTTTCAGAAGCCACTAGGGTAAGATTGATGTTCTCAAACTACAGACTTTTTGGTCTAAAAGGCTGCTTTTTTTTTTTTTTGCTGCTTTTGAGATTTGTTTTCTGTCCACTTCTTTCTCAGTCACGTCAGTTGATCGATGTCCTGACTCGAACTTCTGGCTTTTAAAGCACAAAGGCCAATTTTTACAAGCATGCGAATTGAATGAGAACCAAAACAACATGTAACACAATAAGGCTGCTTGTTCTCGCTGTGCGGATTGATTGTTTTATAAGGATATCGACCTGTTTCGTGGTAAACAGAAATTAATGATTTTGTTACACAATCAGACTCTGTTTGATTCCAGGTGAATGCTGGGATACGGACTGGTAGCTATTGTTAACTGCAAAGTATTACAGGAGCAATTTAGGCTCAAGGTATTTGGAGTGCATCCTAAACTGCTGTAGCAAGTGTACAAATATGTCAATGCATAATGCATAAGGCTGACAAAGAAAATCCAATACATCTATTTTAGAGCTGTATTAAATATGAAAAATAACTATAGGTTCATTTTTAAGGTGGTCAAACGTGCTGCAAAATATATGCAATTAGAAAATTAAAATGTACCAAAAACAAAAAAAAGCGTTGTACAGTAAGTAGCATAGACCACAACGGAAATGATAGTCTAGAAGCGAACCGCAACAAGCCTTCCAAAAACCAAGAGACTGTCCTCCAACAAAAAAATTACTCTTTAGGTCGTTTGTGCAAGTACCTTATTATTATTACCTTACTACCAATCAAAATGCTTGTTTTGTTTAAATGCAGTGTGTGAACTTTGCACACTGATCTCACTGTGATTAAACATATTTTAGTAGGTGCAATTCGTATAAATGACCACACCTAACCCACCCCTAAACCTAACTGTTACAAAAGAACGCAAAATCATGTTTTATAGGATTTCACTAACACATGTGTTCTCTGGGTTCGAACCCACCATTGCATAATCAGGTCTCGTCTGATGGGTTGTATTTCACCGCTATGTACAAATGACATATATGGGCATATTGGTTGGAGGACATGTTGGAAAGTTGTGCAGATAACATGGTTAAAATATGATTATTGTAACAATGTGTGTATTTCGTCAGCCTATTTAGGCTAGTAACACATAACATATATAACAGTTTTTAAGGCAATCATTAGTTCAAAGTTTGAGTTGTTTAAGTCTTCTAAAAAACAATTCGTACATATTTTACAAGGTGGCTAATTCGTACGAATTTGTACGACCTGACTTTATTCTAAATCGTACGTATTTTACGAGATGCCAATTGGTAGGAATTTTTTTTACGAATTACCAAACATAACCCCGCCCCTAAACCTACCCATCACGTGGTTTTAGACAAATCGTACTAAATCGTACGAGTGAGGCCGTACGAATTAGTACGAATTGGCACAAATTTGGCACCTTGTACAAATATGTATGAATTGCTCGTGAGATTGTGTTGTATATTCATGCACCTCAACATAGTGCTCGTTGGCTTAAAGCAGTGTATGTAACTTTTTCTTTGTTCAAAATTTGCAAAATGTACATCATGAATTCTGCTTTCAAGCTGCCGATCTGTCTCATCCCGAATGTCTACGGTAAACTTAAAATAAGTGCTTATATTCAAACTATTGTATTCTGATCAGGTCACCGCTGCGGAGTAACACGCCATAGACAAAAACACGGAGAAGTAGCTCCGGTTAGAATATTTTCCTGGTTTAGATATCATTGGTCCATTTATGACCGGATATCTTTATTAGCTACTGAAATGCATCAAAGGTTTGAATATCAATAAAAAATGTGGGCGTACTCGGTAACGTACTATGATTTAAAAGTAACAAAGTAAATTATTTTGCTAAATTTGTACTTAAGTACAAGTACAGCTTTAATATACCTAAAAAGTACAAGTACTCCACCACTGCGTATTTGACCATGAAATGACCAAATCAAGTAAACTTCCTCTGTGTCCCAGTTATGCCAAATCAGCCTTTATTTGTGTGATGTTTATGCCTGGCTTTATTTTGAGTAACGATAAATAATTTTTGGCTTTAGATATGACTCTCAAAATATCAAAAGACTTTCCAAAGCCCAGGTGGCCTATTTCCCAGCCCTGGTTTTAGTCTTCACCGAGACACCAGGCAGTCAGATCGGAGAAAATAAGAAGGAATCTCAAAGCAGGAGAATGTGTTTCCCTTCGGAATAGAATCCTTGTGATGTGGGGAAGGAGGAAAGAGAAATAGAGCCTTTCCACTTCGACCCTGTTGAGTGACAGTTATAAATGTGAGCTGGTCGAATCGCTCCATCTTTTCTGATTGCTTGTTTGTTCGTTTGTTGCTCCTCAGGACATACAGTGTCAGTCAGGATGCCCGAAGAATGCCGAATCCCCTCCAACTCCGCACCACGTCACTTTCTCTCATATTTTACAGGTTCTCCAGAGCAAACCAGCCAATTTTCCAGAGGTCAGGGGCCAGAGATGCCGCAGGGCTCTTTAAACGTTGCTGAGAGCGTTCAATTTAAGACATCTTTCCTTTCATAGTCTGTGCACATCAGTAAAGTGCTAGTAAAAAAAAAACAAAAAAACACCGCAGGCTTTAGAATATATTTTTTATTCAAACTTTAAATTTCATCGTCTCTACAGTGTAAAAGGTCATGAATTCAAAGCCCTAAAAGGACTCGAAGAGATGGATTAACATCGATTTGGTAAGAAATCCATCTACAGTATTCAAATAAATTTAGTAATGGCTCTTGAAGTGGGATGAGAGGAGAAAATATAGGAATCAAAAGTTAAAAAAGCTTTTGAGGATTGAAAGAACATCTTTTAACAACCAAAAAAAACTCTGTGCAGGCTATAAATGGAACATAAATAAATATAAACACGATTAAAAAACATCCATTTGGTACACGGTAAACCAGCGTGATACTACAGCTAAAACTCAAAGAATAAATACAGTACAATATGTACTTACAGTATGCCATTGTACACCCACAAACCCCCAGCCACACATACATGTACAGCACAAACATAAGAAAATAAACATTGATAATCTCTGACAAAAATTATAGTCATGTGCATTTACACTGTACACACCATGTTGGTTTTCACTGTAATACTGCAGCAACTGCTGATCGCTTTCTTTTATCGTTTTATGCATGTTTTTTTTCCCTTCTGCATTATAAAGTGCAGCTATCCCAGACTTCTGTGATTAGTGCTTTAGCAATAATATACCATTTATCACACCTATATATAATATATGTCTATATATATATATATATATATATGTATATCAATAAAAATATACATACCATTTGAGGGGAAGCCAAATGGGAATTTTTTCATGAGATATGGAGAATCACATTATTGCGCTTAAGGTTAAGAATTGGTCACATCAGTAGGACATAACGAGGGAAACCATATATTTAATTAAGCACCAAAACCTTTAAAAGAATATTCTGGGTTATTTTTTGTAAAAGCTCCAGTCAACAATATATATATATATATATATATATATTTTTTTTTTTAAAGAATATTATGATGCTAAAATATTATACCATGATTTGAGCTTGTGCATAAAACACTACCAGTAAGATTTATAATGTTTCTATTTTATCGTATTTTACAAAATACAGTAAAACCACAATTTTAAATTTATTTATGCAACTGTACTGTATTTCTGTGCTGCAAAGCTTAATTTTCAAGGATTTAAAGGATTCTTGAAGTAAAATTTAAAAAAAAAACTATGTGATGAAATTGTATTTTTTGTAACATTATAAATGTCTTTACTGGCACATTTAATTCAATTCAATGCATCCTTGCTCAATAAAAATATTCATAAAAAAAGTAAAATCCTAACTAACCCCCAATTTTGAATGCCAGCGTCATTACGCTAAAAAGACATAACCCAGAATATTCCTTTAAATGGCACCACGAGATCTCAAATATAAATGAGTTTAGCACTGCATCTTTTCAGAATTAAAATAATGTTGGAGACTAATTTATATCCACAATTTTACACATGAGGTATCACGGTTTGTTTTTAATGATCACAGGAGGAGTGGGGACTCATTATTTCTTTAATAATATCGAGCCCCAGTGAAAGATGCGCTGACCATTAAAACAGTGCGAAACAAACGTCTATGTGAGTATCATTATGTTGAGCACTGGTTAAATGGAGGCGGCTGATGGACTGACTCATTATTTTAGTGAGATGGCTGGTGATTGTCTTAGCAGATGATCTGTCTTTCACAGCTCTTTTTTCTTTAAACACAGCTTCACTGTGAAAGCCTTTTGGCCATGAGGTGAAACTGAATCCTGGTTTTTGAGTGATCTATCTACCGATGGATCTGGAACCGTTTTATTTTTTGCTGTACAGTCGGTGAGCACTTGAATTATCTGAGCTTTGGTACTTTTTTAATGTGATCTTTTTAAAAGGTATTTTTAGCTTATTTTCTGCCTTATTTTTGGACACAGTGTATTTATGTATGTATGGAAGCACAATTCTTCCTCAGAGTAAAAAATAAAAAAAGACACTGAAAACATAATTAAGCTAAATAAATTCATGATTAAGAAATATTAAGCAGCAATGAAAAAAAATAAACATACTGTGAGATTATAAAATCATATTTATGAAAAATAAAGTTACTTACTATTACTATTATAGCAATTAAGAGTCATATTGTGATCCTAGTATAGAGAAATAAATTTGCAATTGGGAGATATCAAAATGACAATTATAAGAAAAGAGATGCAGTTTTTAGGTACAGTATAAATTCACAAATTGAGACTTCAGTCACAATTTGATAAAAAAGATGATATTAAGAGATATTAAGCTGCAATTAAGAGAAACTGTTATATTGAGAGACATAAAATCAGTTATAAGAAATATGGTTCCAATTTTGAAATAACAATTTGAGAAACAAGGTTGAAATTTTGAGATATTAAGTTAAATATCACAATTATGAGATAAAATTCCAATTATGAGACAATTAGGACTTCTTCCACAATTTGAGAAGTCACATTTTAAAATGAAGTTCCAACAAAATAACTTTTTTTTAACTGAGGCATTAAACAAATATATAAATCACAATTATGAGATACATAATACACAATTATGACTTCTGCCACAATTTGAGAAATCACATTGTGAAATAAAGTGTAAAAATTCGTATAAATAAACAAATATATATATTTTTTAAACTCTGAGGCAGAAATATGCTTCCATATGTTTGCACTCATCCAATGCAAGCACTAAACAAGAAAAATACATGAATAAACACGAAGACATTTTCTGGAATATATGACAATGAAATTTTCCACGACTACAAGATTAGTCCATTGTGAATTCCGAAAGCAGGTATTTGCATCAACCTGCCATAAACCTCTGGAACGCAAACACAGACATGTACGCTCTCCACATACAGCTGAGATATTCTGAGCGCTAGATGTGAGCTCCATCTGCAAGAAAGCCAACAGAACCGCTCAGGGAAATGTGAAGTGCTGCTTCAGTCTTTAGTTGCGTGATGGTAACAGTTATTAGTTGATAGTCTTAATATTTCCACACACACAAAGCAAGGGCAGGACGATCCAAAACGACACCATAGAGAATATGACCACTGCGTTAGCGTTGCGCCGGGACTATCGGGACTGGACGGTAAACAGCGTGGATGTCCAATGTGTCTGCCACACCGGAGAATCAAGGTCACGTGATCTCAGCGAAGGCGATGTGATTCTGTTGACAGAGTGAGACAGAAGGAATAATGTCAGCAAAAACGTAAGATCAAACACATCAAATCTGCTTTCACACAAGGTTTGAGGAGAAAGTGTGACTACAGCTGTTTAACACTGCAAATTCACTGCAAAATAACATCTAGTTTTCCAGTAAAAACATACTTTATTTCTTTTTTATCAACCTCTTTAAATAGTTACAATAATGTATACAGCATGAAAGAATAAACCAAATAATTTATAGAATTATTTTGTGTGTCTTGCTAAATATTACAAATATTTTTATAGCTTATACTGTGTAAATGTATTGAAATTTGATATATTCACTAAAAACAACTTTTAATATCATATGAGATGCAACTGCACTTATTAAGTAAACAATAAGGATGTTTACATATTTTAACTGGAAAACAAGACAAAAAAAAGTGTTCCTAAATTATTATTATTGTTAATATAAGTATATATATATATATATATATATATATATATTGAAATTACACTACCATGTTTAATGTTTTTGAAAGAAGTCTCTTCTGCTCAACAAATGTAAAAAAAAAATTTGAGAAAAAAACCCCCAAAAACAAAATACCGTAAAATTTTATAACACTTCTATTTTAGTGTATTTTATGTAATTTATTACTGTGATACAAATGTGATTTTTTTAAAAATATTTAGCAACATCATACACATTTACTGTAACTTCTGATTAATTTAATGCATCCTTGTTGAATAACAGCATTAATTTCTTAAAATTTTTGTATTTTTTATTATTATATTACATTATATTAGACCCTCGATCACAAAATCATTCTTAAGTAGCACAGGTATATTTGTAGCAATAGCCAAAAATACATTGCATGGGTCAAAATTATAGATTTTTCTTTTAAGCTAAATATCATTAGGATATTAACTAAAGATCATCTTCCATAAAAATATTTTGTATATATCCTATGGTAAATATACAATAACTTGGCAATTCTCTCAATATTTTGATTTATTTCCACGCTCAGATTCCAAATGTTCAAATACTTGTATGCTGGCCAATCAATGAAAAGCTTTAAATCAGTCAAAAAATGTATACAAAATTGTTACCTTCACCGTTTTGCGGTCTACGTTGACATATATTATATATTTTTTATTTTACTCAAATTGTCATTTTTGCATAAAACGTTTTTCACAGGGTCTCAAAATGTAAGACTTGACATGAACACTTTAGAAATGTAGTAAAACATTAATGCATGAAGACAGAGAGCAGCCATGTGTGCCATTTTGTAATGATGCGTGTTTGAAGCAAATATATATAGGCAGCTTAACTTGAACCCAAATCTCCCAGTATTCCTTCATCCATTTACAAACAGTCGAAGTTCCTGCATGAGACTGACCGCAGGGACCAAGCAACAGCAAACACTAATGGTTTTGTTTAACCTTCAGCTGCCTTACGCTCTCGTACAGGCCCAATCTGAAAGAAACCGAGTCCCATTCAGAATCGTTCATTTACACATGGTGAGATCCAGAAGATCGATCGTTTCAATCGGGAGGTGTGTGACTCTGCTGATCAAAACTATATTATAAAACGCAATGTTCCTTACACGTGTCAAGCAGATATAAATGAGGCACTGAAAGGGAATATGCTAGAGTTGTGATTTAATGATAGCCCAAATTTCACGCCACAGAAACTACACGCTGCTTTACGAAATTGAAGCGAGTTCATCAGAGATTCAGCAAACATGAAGAGCGACCACAGAAAAGCGCTCCGCAGGTCACGTCGCTGAAACACACTGTGACCTCGGCAGAGAATACGGGGTGGATTCTGCCAAACAAATTATTTCTTGCTTCCAGTCACATTCGCCGTGATCCCGCAGTCTGTGTGATTTGAAGAGACAAAACAGAGATGCGGATTTTCCTCGCCTTGTCCTCCTACTTTCAACGGCATTATGGTTTCTGACAGCAATCTGTCTGGGGGATATTTCAGCAGAAAGCAAAGTGGAATGTCTGTTTTCCGTCCCAGAAACCTCACGGGACATTACTGCATTCTAACTTCATCTACAAGGACGGAGGGATATCGCAAATAAATCTCTGGAATCGACACCCTTGACTAAAGAAAGATTAGCATTTTTATTGGTGGAAAGAGCCCTCAGTATCCTGCACATTTCATTTGCTGCATTTCAGCAAACCGTCATTGTTCCCAAATGGTTTTTACGCAGCTGAATAAGCAAACAAGAACAACGTTTAATCCCTCGTATACTGCAGAGAGAAAACCAACACCGCAGTCTGGGATTAAATTATTCTTCTCGTTTGCTTACTTGCAGGATCGTGAAACGAATGCGTAAATAAAAGTGTTTAAAGGGTCATACTTGCAGCTTAATTACAGTCAGACGGGGCTCAGCGGTGGCCTGTGGCTTCATTAAAAGCTGAGCACGAGGTCTGACTCTCTGCCACGGAGGATAACGGCTGCTTGGGAGCGCCTCAGGAACGGAGGAATTTCAAACGCGTTTCAAGTCTCTGAGGGCTTAGTAGTGCGTTTCGACTTCTATGCGAGGTGCGGGATTGCTGGCGGTTTTTAGGTCACCCAACTCAAACACCAACACCAGGTCTCAGTTCAGGTATTAAATGGATTCTGGAGCACCGGCTATGAAAGAAAACGGCCTGGGAGCAAGTGTACGTGAAACAAATTCTTCTTAGATCACAAAAGCTTCCACTGATATGACTCTCAGGTATATTGCAAAAAAAAAAAAAAAAAACAGTGTAATCATAGTGTAAAGTACCCTTACCCTGAACCAAAATCACAAAAAAAAAAAATTATATATATTTATATATTATATATCAGTCATTATCAATATGTTGGGTTATATTTATATTTACATACTTTTAAATACTTTAAATAAAACTATATATACTTGTTGCACCTAGGGCTTCTCCATCACGTCCTCCGGTTCACCAGAGGGAGCAATCACCTGACTCACTATTCGGACTCCAATTCCCAGAATGCCTCATACCTGGGACCTGCTGAGACCACACCCTTGTGCTTGTTAGGAGCTGTATTTAAGCAGCACGCTGAGTACAGTTCTATGCGAAG